>BQNB010021176.1:0-64568 GCA_026074375.1 Tanacetum coccineum | reverse complement strand
CAAGCACGAGTTGTTGGTTAGTTTTGGGGTCCAAAACAAGTTGTTTTTTTTCGCATCAGTTGAGGCAAAAAAACGTCAAGGGGTTTTACGTTTTTTTTGTGAAGAACAACCGAACGAGCAGAAAAACGTGTACAACCGAACGAGTGGAAAAAACGTTTGGACCGAACAAGCGGAATCGAACGAGTGGGATCGAACGAGCAAAATTTTTTTTGGACCGAACGAAAAATTTTAGAAAACTTGTGTGACGAAAAGGGTTTCAGTAAAACAGCCATAACTTTTGATCCGTAAGTCCGTTTCAGGCCCGTGACCTCTCAAATCGAAGAGAAAAACGAGACGGATCACGCTGTAACCACCCTTTAGCTGGTTAAGGATTTTTCAAGGCCCAAAACGCTCGTTTACTATGATTTATTGACATTTTTCAGTTTTTTGGAATTTGTGTTAGACTTGTTTTTGTTCTAGCTCACGGCCCATCTGTATTCTAAGGCCCGTTTCAGTTTGGTGAGCCTATTTAAACAAACAACCTTAACCCTAGCCAGAAAATTATCTGTTTTTAGACAATTAAATCATTGGCCGCTGATTCCGAATCAAATCATTCACGGTTTTCTATTGATTTTGTAAAATCCCGTTAATTCTTTTATCGGTTTTAATCATAGACGTGTAAAATCCCGTGAACGTGAATTGCTTACACAACCACAACCTCAATCACATCATATCCACTTAAGATCCAACAAAATCTTTCACACTTCATATTTCATAACTATTCATTCATCATGTCTACTCCAGTTAACACATCCTCCACAGATAGCCAAATGCATAACAATATAATGGCAGCTGGTTCAAAAGAGCGTCCACCGATGCTTGGACCAGGGAGATATTCTCAGTGGCATTCGCGTTTTCTACGATACCTTGACACTAAATCGAATGGTGAATATCTGAGGAAGTGCATCTTTGACGGTCCATATTTACCTACGAACGTACTCATTGCAGCAGTTGAAGCAGCAGAGAACATTCTACCAGTAGCTGCACATGAAGAAGATCGAACGAGCGTGATCGAACGAGCGTAATCGAACGAGCGTGATCGAACGAGCGTAATCGAACGAGCGTGATCGAACGAGCGTAATCGAACGAGCGTGATCGAACGAGCGTAATCGAACGAGCGTGATCGAACGAGCGTGATCGAACGAGCGTAATCGAACGAGCGTGATCGAACGAGCGTAATCGAACGAGCGTGATCGAACGAGCGTAATCGAACGAGCGTGATCGAACGAGCGTGATCGAACGAGCGGAACTTTTGATCGAACGAGCAAATTTTTTTTGGTCCGAACGAAATTTTTTTTGAAATTTTGTGTGACGAAAAGGGTTTCAGTAAAACGGCCATAACTTTTGATCCGTAACTCCGTTTCAGGCCCGTGAGCTCTCAAAACGAAGAGAAAAAGTTCTACAATTGGTATCAATCGCCTCGGGTGGATTTCGTGGTTTTTTTTGGTGTAAGAATATTGGATTCGAAGGTTTGGTTGTTACATCACTCGGCAAACATGTTTGTCTTGTTTTGATTCGGCATAAATCGGGTTTCTTTTTAAGTCGCTTCGTTGAAAAAAAATAACGACGTTTTACGCTCTTTTGTTTTTGAGAAGAACGATCGAACGAGTGGAAAACACGTTACGATCGAACCAGTGGAAAACACGTTACGATCGAACGAGTGGAAATCGTGTACGATCGAACGAGCGACAAAAGTTTGATCGAACTAGGTGATCGAACAACTAATCATTCATCATTGTCTACTCTAGTTAACACATCCTCAACAGAAATTTCAGTTCTCAAGCAGAAACACGATGAGCTACTCAAAAAGAGTCTGTTAACTAGGTCACAATTTGAAGGTCAAATTTAAAGAGAGGGAAACTAAGTTATTTCGGATTTTAAGGTTAAGGAAGGAAAAGAATTGACACGTTGATTGAAAATGGACAACTATAAAGTTTTTGTAAATGAATATTCTTTATAAACGCAATCAGTCAATACTGACCTTTCACATGTTTAGCAACCCAAATGCGCACGTTATCATGGTCGATCAACTTTGAAAATCCAAGTTTAACCTTAAGGATGGCTCAATCTGATAAGCTCGTTTGTATGAGATCCCATTATGATAACTTTGGATCCTGCAACAGATTTTGCACCGATGGGGTAGACACCAGTGACTCTGAAAAAGAGGAGTAGATCAAAATTGGATAAAAGACAAAGTGTGTAACCATTAACAATTTCACACATCAAAACAGTCTTTATGAAACTTTCAAACCACCATCCAAAGCCTTCTTGATCCAGTTGAACGCGCTAATAGAAGTGTAGGAGGACAATGTGGGAAACGTTTGTTTAGAGACAAAACCAAACAATGCTAAAAACGTTGGCTTTCTAACCCAGTCTAAATCAATTAGTAAAAGTAGACTACTGTATAAAGAAAAAATGACAAAACAACTTCAATCACTTTGAAAATTTGTCAACAAAATTGGTCTAATCATATCTTAGTAGTGGCCATTTCCTAACCCAACTGCTAAGAGTATGGAAGTTTTGATCAAAATCTTATTAATGCCTCTTTCAGACAAAACTATACTGGATAGTCATTGTTTTATTCATGAACTCAAAAAGGAAATGAATGACTATTTGTGAGTTCGTTAAATCCCTTGAAAAGGAGTTGTACGAACTTGATTCAGAAAAGGCTCAGATTTTTTCAAAACATATATGATCTACTTCTCTATTGAGTGTGTGTGTCTAAAGATGTTACATGTTCTATTTGCATCCTCGGTCTGGATTTAAATGCTAAATATGACTGCATTGCTTTTTATCTTCATAAAGTCAAGGAATGTGAATGTCTTGCACAAAAGCTTTCGAACAAAACTGAATTGTTAACATAGAAGTTCTATAATTTGTTAAAAGTTTTTCTAAACTTGATAAAACACCTCGATTTTCTTGAACTTTTTGACAACATTGTAAAGAACAGTATGATAAAAACAACACAGTTTGCAAAGAAAATTCTTCAAATGTATTCGAAAAGAACGTGAAATCTATATCATGAAATACAAGATTTGAAAGCTCAAATGCAAGACAAGAACATGGTGTAGATTCAATGAGTTAAAGCAAATCATTCTGGTAAAAAAAAGAAAGTCTGTGAAATCAGTTTGATAAACCATATTGTGTTCGACAACCAATGGCACTCAACGGATTCCAAAACCATCAGTTTTAGGAAAACCGACTCCTTTTTCAAATTCTCC
Source organism: Tanacetum coccineum (assembly GCA_026074375.1). NCBI lineage: Eukaryota > Viridiplantae > Streptophyta > Magnoliopsida > Asterales > Asteraceae > Tanacetum > Tanacetum coccineum. Next base: position 61,308 of record BQNB010021176.1, on the reverse strand, counting down.
TGAAATGAGATGTTTTCAAACGAAACAGTCGGTTAATAAAACTAATGTGTCGGATGGTTTATTTAAACCAGTCACTCAACAGAATTTGCCTCAGAAAAGAAACCAAGCGGTTCGAAACACAAATGTGCTTAAACCAGGAATGTTTAGAATTTCCTCCACCATAACACAGACTAAAACACCACAGTTGCCTCATGCTTCTAGGAATACTAATCCTCACATATCTATATCTTCAGGAGTAATTCACAGTACTAGTGTTAGCAGACCACAGCTTAAGAGCTATCAAGTGAAAGAAAAGGTCGTGCCAAACATTAGTCAAGTGAAGTTTACAAAGAAGGAAGTAGAAGACCATCATAGGATTTCTAGTATTTCTAAGAAAACAAAGTCTGTAACTGCGTGTAATGACAGTTCAAACTCCAGAACTTCGAATGCGAATGCTGTTTGTGCAGAATGTGGAACATGTGTGTTTAATTCTAATCATGATGCTTGTGTTTCTCGATACTTGAAAGTCATGTATGCTAGAACTAAGAAGCCTCATGTAGTGCCTATTAGTGCTAGTAAACCAAAGAGAAAAGCGAACAAATCTGTTGCAACACCCCATAAGAAAACAGTTGCATCAGATACCACTATTCAGAAATCCAAGAGTTACTATAAGAAGTTGTATGAGGATACAAAACAGGAATGGAAATGGTGGATAGCTAAGAGATGTCCATCAGGTTATACATATGGGACACCAAAAGCCCTATTTGGACCAAAAAGATCATGACCTAAAATCAGGAAAGATGATGTATCATCAAATATTAGTCCCACTATAGACATTGTCTCTAGGATTACTAATGTTTTGAAGATATCAAACTTCATAGGATCCAATTTGTCCAATATTCCATCGTCCTCTAATTCTCTTGCAGATTGTACAACTCATCCTATTCATTGTTGACTCTGGATGCACAAAGCACATGACGGGCAATCTCAAGCTGTTGTGTAATTCTGTGGAGAAATTTCTGGGTACTGTTTGCTTTGAAAATGAACATGAAATCAAGACGTTTGAACAAATCAGTTCAAGCCTCGGTCATCAATGTAATGACGTTTGAACACAGCAGTTCAAGCCTCGGTCGTCAATGTCAAATGGTGTCTGCTGAAAATAACACTTCAGGCCCCGTTCCTCAATGATAAAATGATGTCTGATCACAACAGTTCAGACCTCGCACCTCAACGACAAGAGATGTCTGTTGAAAATGTCTCTTCAGGCCTCGTTCCTCAAGGACAAAAGGCGTCAGATTATGACAACTCTGACCCCGTGCCCCCAAGACAAAATGTTGTTCCTTCAGCAGAAAAGACAGTTTCGTCACATCAAGGGTTAGAATTTCTCTTCAGTCCCTTACTTGAAGAATATTACAATCCAACACACGGTCTCGCTGAGGAAAACAACAATGATCAAGCACCGAATGCATCGTTTCAAGAAGCTGAATTTGTCAATCCTTTTTGTACACGGGTACAAGAAATTGGTGAGTCTTCCTCACGCAACATTGATAATACCGATGTGCATTCATCAAACACAAAGTCATGATTTTCGATGGACCAGAGATCATAATCTAGAACCAAGTTCGTGGAATCCACCATGCCAGTTTCAAACAAGGACGACAGCTTGCCAACTGATCCTGAAATGTGTATGTTCGCACTCACAGTAAGTATTGTTCGAACCGATGAACATTAAGGAGGCAATGCTGATTCTGCATGGATTGAAGCATGCAAGATGAACCTTCGTCAGTTCGACTAGGACTAAAAGTCTGGGATAGTGACAAACCATTTGGCAGAAGATTATAAAGCTAAAGTGTTATGGAAGAACAAGAAGGATGAAGATCAGATGTTAATTCGCACATAGCTACGACTTGTTGCTTAAAGGTTTATATCAGAAGAGGGTGATGATTTTAGAATCATATTGCTCCAGTTGCTCGCTTGCGAAAGCAGTCGATTTTCGTTTGCCCACTCAGCACAAAAGTCTTTTCCATATATCAGAATGGACGTGAAAACGGCCATTCTTAAGTACTATGGTCCACTGAAGGAGGAGGTTTATGTTGCTCAGCCAGAAGGGTTCGTTGATCCAGATCATCCAGAAAAAGTCTACCTTCTAAGGAAAGCTTTGTATGGATTAAAGCAAGCCCCAAGAGCCTGGTACGATGAACTATCAACCTTCCTGATGTCCAAAGGCTTTACTAAAGGTACAATTGACCCAACTCTATTCAAGATAAAATACGGGGAGGATATTCTACTTGTGCAAATTTACGTTGATGACATAATTTTTGGATCGACAAATCCTAAATATTCAAAACGATTTGAAAAATTAATGCACAGTAGATTTGAAATGTCCTTAATGGGGGAAATGAAATTCTTTTTAGGACTTCAGATCCCATCCCAAAAGGTATTTTTATCTATCTTTTTTTTTTTTATTTTTTTTAAGGCAAGTCGCTTTAGAAATTTCCTGAAAAAAGCATAATATGGTCAATTTGTCACTCATTGTACACCATTGCTACGCAAAACCCAAACTAGATGTTGATTTGAGTGGGGAGATACCACGTAGATCCAATCTGATTATCGTAGTAAAATTGGGTCACTCATGTACTTGACATTAGTAGACAGACTTAGTGCAAAGCGTATGCTATTGTTGCACGTTATCAAACGACCAACTCAAAAGCACCTCAAAGGTGGTTAAAGAATCTTTAAATACTTAAAGGGTACATTAACTGGACTATGGTATCCAAACGGATTCTGCTTTGAAACTAACAGCATTTTCAGCGTCTGATTTTCATGCCGGATGCCTTGATACGCGGAAAAGCACTTCTGGAGGGATACAGTTTCCTTTGGTGATTAAATTGTAAGCTGGATGTCAAGAAAACAAATGCACTGGCAATGTCTTCCAGCAGAGCGAGTATGTGGCGTTATCTGCAATTCGTGCTCAGATAATGTGGTTGAGGACACTGCTTCAAGATTATGGCTTGATACATACAAATTACCGTTGTATTGCGACTCTAAGTCAGTCATAGCAATCTCATTGCAACCCGTACAACAATCACGGACAAGCACAGCCATAATCGGTATCAACTTATAAAGGAACAGTTGAAAAAATGGATATAATTGATTATATTTTGTCAGAACTGGAAACCAATTAGCTGACATGTTTACGAAAGACCTTCAGTGGATCGGTTTATGTATCTTGTCAGCAAGGATTGGGATGAGATGTTTGAACTCAGCTGAAATGGAGGTTCTGACAAATGGAATCTGCTTGATATAATGGATCAACATCACATTTCCATATTTGAGAAAAGCAAAATACAAAAATATAAAACTTCAAAAAGAAAATACAAAATCAGATAAATACAGAATTTCCAAAAAGAATCTTCTCGACATGTCTTTGGATTCGATAACTTTCCGTGCTTAGAAAATGTCATTAACAGTGACCGGGTGTGTAAATGAAGTCACGAGCAGAGAGAGTTTGCAAATAGTTTCAAAACATGTCATTTCTAATTTTCTAGAAGGCTTATGTGCAAATGTCAGTACATAACCCGGACTTCAAATTAAGGAAGGTTTATAACTTATCCTCCCAACGAGAAAATTAACATTTCTCGGTCTTGAGCTGTTCTTACAAGACATTCAATATCTTTAGCTCAAGAAAAAGGATAGTGTACGTTTCAGTGCGCTAACCCTTACCGTTAGAAGAGAAGTCCTCTAACATCTGGTTTTTTCAAAAAGTTGAACAATTTTTCAAGAATTTCTCGATGACAATTCATAATCTTTCAAAATTGTGTGTTCAACACTCCAACCCTCACGATGTTTCAAATACAACAATTTTTTCAATTGGTACCTATTATTTGAGGGGAGTTTTTCGAAAAACAATGTTTTAATGTTTTTGGATACATCAACAACGACCATTCTTATGTATTCAAAACATTATCAAAATGTTCCAAACCATTATGCTGAAAATATTTGTCTCCACGGAATTTTCAAGACATTATTTTAATCACAAGGTATTTCAAAAACTAAGTGTTTATTATTTAAAATAAGGGGAGAAATGTATTAAAATAGATCTATTCGACTCAATGGCTGAAATGGTTTATGGTTTATATTAGACCCAACAAACATCTTATTTCACGCTGATTCTGAAGTCATAAGGTGGTTTGGTTAGGATCAATCCTATGATCCAACCAGAACGTGAGATCTACCCAAGGATATCCTATAGATTAGAAATAGCAGTCCTTAGGTATGATTGGAGATGAATGTATATGGGAATAATGCCGACTAAGATTGAGTTAACACTGGAACAATCACAACAAGGTGTTAGTAATGACGTCTTGGTAAGCATTGAAGGCGTTGAAGAATTAAAAAGAAATGTATGGATAAAGGGTCTAAAAAAAGAAGCCCTCACACAACTTTTAGGGCAGAAGAACAGAAACCGGCGGTAATACATATGACTATCAGATCACAAGATGATTGCTGGTATTGAAAACGACATCATGGACACCAGTGATTAGTGATGCAAGCACATCCCGTCCCAAACAATTCGGTGTTTCTCTTAACAGAAATTGTCTCATTGTACGGAGATACACTCGTTATCTATTGACATCTATCCTGGAGTTGATGGATATTGGAATAGGTGGCAGTTATGCTCCAGCCCTCGATTACTAAAACCAAATTGCACTAATCGAGTCTAAAGACAGAGATCAATCTAAGTCTCGTTAGGAAACTATTCCATTTTCAAAACTTGTTGAACTCATCAGGTTCACAAGTGTTATCCAAGAAGGTCCTACGCAATATCTTGTGATATGTGCCAGAACATTCAGGAGTGATATCTTTAGTATTTTCAATGTCGAATGGAAATCCTTTCCCAGTGTCATCATCAACAGCACTGCGGTTATGTGACTGCGAGGATTCATAGAATCAAACTTGTTGTGACAAATGGATATCGATTTGGTTCCAGTAGTAAATGAATTGACGTTGATGATTTTGATAAAAACAATGACATTCGATGTGTTACAAAAAACTCTTTAAACGAGTTACACGAAGATTGATGTTTCAAATTCAATTTTCTCGTTTATCACTACGTAAACATGCAGGTTTAACTGGTGGTAACGACTATACCTCAATCACATTCAAATTGCTCATTATACGCAAGAATACTACGATAGAAAGCTAAAGATTTAAGACAAAGACTTCGCAAACTCTGTTTTAAATCGTTCAAGATATGCAAATTGCATGTGCATGTGGGTCAAGACACAGATCGCAAAATGGCTAAAGACGATAAAGACAATGACAAAGGCTCAAAGTTTAAGTTCGCAAGCATGAAGAACAAGTCTACAACAAATAAACGAAAGATAAAGACCATGGACACTGAGCTTAAACGACAAGCAATCTCACCTGATCTCATGAAGGAGTGTCATCAATGAAACTCACTTCGGGGAAATACTCCAATAGAAACGCATCTAGTTTATGAAGAGGGTGGGTTGTTTGGCCTCAATTTTATTGTGTCAATAAAGGAAGCTAGTTCCCGTGTTCAAGACACTCACTTAGGGGGAAGATTGTTAGCCTAATTTATTGGTCGTAACAAGGAAAGTCGGTTCACTCTACGATGAGCTTCGGTATTTATTTAGTTAATGTTGTACAGGAAAAATAAGGGAATCGGGCTCGATAGATAATCTAATATTGTATATGTTTCGGGTTTAATCCCAAACAAAACCCGAGCCCGGGTCCTAGTTATATATCCCGCGCGTCACATTAAATGTGTAGGGGTATATATATATTTAGATATTTTCTAAAATATCTAAATATATATATAGATATTTTCATTAGAAAATATCTAGTTTTATTTTTCTAAAAATATAATTTTTCTATTTTCTCTCAACTCTCTCATCTCTCTCTCTCTCTACACGAGTCTCTCTCTCTCTCTTTTCTTGGATTCGGGTTTCGTGTTTTGAAGTGGAAGTATTAAACGGGTTCCTACAATTGGTATCAATCGCCTCGGGTGGATTTCGTGGTTTTTTTTGGTGTAAGAATATTGGATTCGAAGGTTTGGTTGTTACATCACTCGGCAAACATGTTTCTCTTGTTTTGATTCGGCATAAATCGGGTTTCTTTTTAAGTCGCTTCGTTGAAAAAAAAATAACGACGTTTTACGCTATTTTGTTTTTGAGAAGAACGATCGAACGAGTGGAAAACACGTTACGATCGAACCAGTGGAAAATCGTTTGAATCGAACGAGTGAAAAGCTCCAGGATCGAACGAGCGGAAAACCTCAACGATCGAACGAGCGGAAAACCTCAGCGATCGAACGAGCGGAAATCGTTTGGATCGAACGAGTGACAATCGCAGCGATCGAACAAGCGGACTCGAACTAGACGATCGAACGAGCGGAAAACCTCAACGATCGAACGAGCAGAAAACCTCAGCGATCAAACGAGCGGTCCGAACTAGCGATCGAACGAGCGATCGAACGAGCAATCTAACGAGCGATCGAACGAGCGATCGAACGAGCGATCGAACGAGCGGATCGAACGAGCGATCGAACGAGCGGATCGAAGGAGAAAATTTTTTTTTGGACCGAACGAAATTTTTTTAGAAAACTTGTGTGACGAAACGGGTTTCAGTAAAACGGCCATAACTTCCATCGTAGAGTGACCGAGCTTCCTTGTTTCGACTCAAATAAATTGAGCAAACAATCTCCCTCCCCCGAAGTGAGTTCTTAGAACACAGGAACGATCTTCCTTTATTTACTCAATAAATTGAGGCAAACAATCTCCCCGACGTGAGTCATATGATGACACTAAACCTTCATGAGATCAGTAAGAATGCTGTTTAGTCGTTTAAGCTCGAGTGTTCTTGGTCTTTGTCTTCGTTATTTGTTGTAAACGTGTTCCTTCATGCTTTGCGATCTTGACTTTGAGCCTTTGTCATTGTCTTTATCGTCTATACCATCTTGCGATCTTGTGTCTTTGAACAACATGCTCATACTTTTGCATTATCTTGAAAATCTTTAAATCAGAGTTAGCGAAGTGCTTTGTCTTAAAATCCTTGAGCTATTCTAGATAGTTTTTGTCTTCATAGAATGAGCATTTAGAATGGGACTTCAGAGGTTGCCGTTACCACCGTGACCTGACATGTTTACGTTTAGTGATAAACGAAAAATTGATTTGAAAATCACTCGAAGCGTGTCACTCGTTAAAGAGTTTTTTGTAACACATCGAGAGTGTCATGTTGTTAATCAAAATTCATCAACCGTCAATTCATTGTACAGGACCAAATCGCTATCCAGTTGTCCACAATTTTGATTCATATAGAATCTCGCTCACCTACCCAGTGCTGTTTGATGATGACACTGGAAGAATTTCCCATTCGTCATTAAGAATATCTAAAGATAACACTCTGAATGTTCCTGGCAAATATCACAAAGATATTGGCGTAGGAACTCTTGATAACAGCTTGATGAACCTGATGATGTTCAACAAGTGTTTAAAAGGAATGGTTCCTAAACGAGATTTTGATTGATCTCTTTTGGCTCATAGACTCGATTAGTTGCAAATATGGTTTTTAGTTACTCGGTAGGCTTGAGCATATTGCCCACCTATTCAATATCAACAATCTCGAAATGAGATGTCTTAGATAACGTTGTGTATCTCCGTGACAAATGATACAAGATTATCTTTTAAAAATAGAAACTCGACATAGCTGGGAAGGTATGCATTGCAATCACTGGGATCCATGAAGTCGTTTTCAATACTCAGCAATCATCTTATTGTATTGCGAAAGGCATATGTAGTTGAACCATCCCGGTTATCCTTCTGCCTTAAAGTTGTGCGGATGCTTCTTGTTTAACACCCTTATTCCATTACATTTCTTTTAAAAACTTCACCGGCCTTCAAATCTTACCAAAGACGTCAATACTAACACCCTTGATTGTGATTGTTCCATGTGTTAACCTCAATCTTATTTAGCATTATTCCCATATACCTTCAACATAGCAGCCAAACGCACCTTTGGTGCTAATTTGTTTAAAACCAACCGCACCAAATCGCGGCTGCTGCCACAGCCAAACGCGCCCTATCTCGTGTATAACAAAAACCAAACACACCCTGGTTCGTCTTCTACTACACCAAACGCAGCCTATACGGCGATATGACCAAATCGAACGCACCTTGATGATGTCGAGATAAACCAGACGCACCCTCGTGGTGGCTGGTGATGGTGAGGCTGCAGTGGTGTTGTGGTGGTTTAAATGGTGACGCGGCTGTAGAGGCCGTGGCATAGAAATGGTGACGATGATGTTGTCGATTCGGTGGTGGGGTGTAGAAGAGGTGGTTGTGACGATAGTGGTGGGGTGGATGTGGTGACGTGGGTGGAGGTGGTGGTTTTGGTGTGGGGAGGCAGCGGCGGTGATGGTGGTGACAATGGGATGGCGGTGGTGGCGAGTGGCGGAGAGTGAGTATGGGGATCAGGTAGATCCGTTGAGGAGGACCACTTTTGGTTTCGATCGGAAAAACCCGCCGGAAAATTTTTCCGGCCGCGGCGGTGGCGGCCGGAGATGGTGGCCGGCGGTGGAGAGGCGGCCGGATATTTTTGCGAGAGATGAGACTTGTGAGTGTGTGTTTATATCAAAAAAATGAAATGAAGTTTTTAGTTATAACTTTATATTTATATAAAAGTTATAAATGCAAGTGTCAAGTCTTCAATAGATGAGGGGGTCCTTGTGTAAATATAATTGGTAGTTTTTGTCAATTATCGGTTCGGGGGCGACTTAACAGATGAATCAACGCGCGAAACTTGCGCCGTTGTTTTCCAAATCATTTTTCCGATAAAAATGAGTATTCACTCGACTAATTTTCGTAATTGTTTTATAAAATTTATTTAAAATGTTTATTATCTATTTTGTGACTTGGTTAAAATAAAAAGAAATTTTAACTCGGATATTCGCGTTATCAACAACGCTTAAATAAGTAAAATATTAAATAATTTTATTTAATATTTTTATTAAATGAATAGTGATAAAAAAAATAGATTTAATTATTTTTGTATGTCGGTACCCGTTGTGTGCAGTTTTCAAAACTTTGCGGGGCTGTTTTTGCCCTCTTCTGCTTGTTTTCAAGTCTCGGGTAAAACTAAAAAGTTGTCTGAAAGATCGTTTTACATCAAATTGCTTTAGGGTCCGAGTTGTGAAAACGTGCTTTAGGTGGTCGTTCTTATAAGTCAAGCCAGACACTAAAAGTCGAATTTTTGAAATAGTCATTCAAAAATTCGAAAATTCTCGGATGTTACAGTACACCAACGGGGAGTCCAACCCAAATAGATCTATTCACAACATTCGCGCTCACTCCGTAGAGTAATTAACGGTTCGTGATATTGGGGACTTAAAGACAAAATAGTTACTTAGGCAATAATAAATCAGGATAGCATACAGAAATAATTGCATTCATGGTTTAAGCATGTATCCCCCTCACGGGTTTATAAAACATTTGAAATATTGAAATGCGAGGGTATGAACTCACCTTAACAGTATAGGGAAATCTGAGTGATAGCAAAGGTATATGGAATGAAAGTAACGGCTTCGTCACACGCAACCTAGGGTAATATGTCAAGTCTTAGTTTGATTGTTATGTTTCAAATTGGTTCAGAGAGTCTAATATTGTTATGAGTTTGATTGGAAAGTTTGGAATTATTGTATCACCGTTCGGGCCATCATAATTCAGAGGTCATTCAGTAAACGTTTGAGGAGCTAGGGCACTATAAATTGTAAACCCAATAACTCAGTCAGAACGTAATACCAAGATGAAACCTCTTAATATAAAGCTCCCTAGTATTGTGATACGATATAATTGGTTTTAAGCGTTTTGCTTGATAACTGGAAACGATAAGCACGTCAAACGTTAATTAAAGTTATGTCTTATAATGTTTTGAACATATTTTTATACTTTTTCAAAATGTTATATTTTAGACCCTCAAGAATGAAAAATGGCAAAATATACCCTTGGAGTTTGCGCTTTTACGAGTTTGGTCCTTCTAGTTTAAAAGATGCACAGAGTAAACCTTGCACTTTGGAAAGTGACATAATAGACCCCTATAGTTATAACTTTGATAAAATGACATTTTCAGTCCCTTTAGTTATAAGTTTCAGAAAATTACGATATATACCCTTTTGCATGAAAAATGTATCGTTTTTAGTCCAAAATCCATAATAATGATATTTTTCAAATATGAAAAGTAATTTACAGGTTATATCTTATTATAATAAGCTAAAATATGAAGGTTTAACATAACGAAAGTTTAAAATAACGATTCGTTAAGCCAGAAATCAAAACAAGTCAAATTAGGGTTTCAAAATGAAAACGCGCAGGTTTTAAGCTCAAATTCTTTCAAAACTTAATAAAGTACTTACTATAATGTTAGATAATCTTATTAGAATAGATCATAAAAATAGTTTACAAGTTTAGCTTATAGATTAAGTAAAAACATGAAATTAGGGTTTCATGAGCTCGGTTTGGATCAAAAAGGTAAAACACATATGTTTTTGAGTTCAAAGCTTTATATAATGATTTAAGTATGATCATATGAACATTATAAGGGTATGAAAACAGATTGTAAGCTTATGGAACCTGGTTTTGAGCTTATAGCTTGGAAACGGGTCGAAATCGGGACTTTTAGCTTCGTACGCCTAGAATAACGACTCCCGGGCTTCTTTTCTTGGTTTCTTTTGCTTCACTTCTGTTCTTGAGACTTCTTAGGACCTCTTAGGAACTTCTTTGAGCAAAGGATTTCTGCTATGATGGGTTACAGAGGAGGAAGTGGGGGATGAGTTATAATGAGGGGTGTTGAGTTCTATTTATAGCCTAAATGAGTCTTGATGACCAAGGTGAAGGGATGAGGTGGCATGGTTCTTATCTAGCTGTGTTGGAGGGTCTAGGGAGGTGATATGGAGGTCTATGGTAGTAGCTAGGCCAAGGTGGAAGTGGTTTTGGGGTTGTTCTTAGCCGCGGCTGCCTTAAGGACCAAGGGAGGTGATGTGGCCTCATAAGGAACCAAGAAATGGATATAGCAGCATGGTAAGCTGCTTAAGGTAGCATGTGGGTGAGTCATGAGGTGCTTGAGTGCAAAAGGAAGTTTCAAAATAGGTTAAAATGCAAAAACATGGCTGCGGGTCTCTTTAGGGCTCGAATAGGATTTTTAGCTTTGCATTTCATGTACATTTGAGTTATAAGCGTGGATTAATGATCCTAAGACTTGTATTGAGGATTATTAACAAGAATTGATAGGTGGTTTGGGTTAAAAATGTGCGAAAACGAGTAAACGGGTCGTATGTTCACATTAGGGCAGGGTTAGGGTTTCTTGGATTTAATTCGCATACATTTGAAGTAAAATGATGAAATGATGATAGAATATGATTGATAATGTTGTAAATTAAGTTATTACAACTTATTTGAGTATTCGTTTAGGTTTACAATGGATAAAAACAAAGAAACGGGTCATGGTTTAGAAACTAGCTCGGTTTTAAGGTTTAGGGTTTTGATTGTATAAATATGTGTGAGAGCTTATGAATAAAATAATTAGGGTTTATACATTGTATATTGAGTGTAGTAGCTTGTACAAAAGTGGTGATGAAGAAACTAGAATGAAACGACTATTTTGGATGTCGGGCATTAATGACTTGTACATTATGCTTTAAAGGACTTGTACCTTATTTTGGAGAGAAGATGTATTCAAATGAGATGTTATCTACATACTGTACATGAGCTTTATAGCTTGTGCATTCACTTAGATATTAACCCTTTCATGGATTAGGGTTTAGGAGGTAAACGATAACGGTTTAAAGCCAGTTTTAATATAACGTGTGGAATGATACAATATATGTAGTAAATGTACTTTGTAATAATGATATTAAATATCGACTTGATTATGTTATGATGTTTTTCTGACATAAAAATAGATAATAGATGGCAATAGTGTAGGTGTGTGAGCTCGTCTACTTTAGTTATGCAAGTTACATTGCATATTGAGATATTGGTAATGCAAGTAATGTAATAAAGTGAAAGAATTTCCCCGTACAATTGTGATCATAGTAAAATAGGTTGATTTTGCATTTGATGAAAATTTTGGGTTGTTATATAGGCTAAGAGTCCGGGATAGCTCTCCATATTGCAATTTATATATCTAGAATCATAGGATCACAAATATTGACCTATCTTTGCCTTTAGATTAGTGAGCTTAGTTGAGCCATAAGGTGACCTTGTTATCAATGAGTATGTTCTTATTCCATTGGTAGGAACTCGGACAGTAGACTACTAGTATATAAAGATCCGTTAAGCAGTAAGTAGGTAAAGTCTCCATGAGCTAGGTTTAGTAAGAGCACCATTACTAATCTCCTAAGATAGATTATAATAAAAAAATGATTGCTTTATGCGGATGCGTCTAATTGTGACAGAATTAGCATGTCTAGGTCTTAGGAAGAAGTACCGCCTAAGTCTAGGAATGATATGCCCTTCGAGATAAGTCAATCATTGCACTAAATAAACAAACCTGTATTTTATCGGATTATTCATGGTTGGTACGTTTTTCTTACATTAGTTCTCGACCGCTTCTCTATCGTTTGTTTGTCTTCTTGTGTGTGTTTATTTCTTTACTTGTCATTAAGACCTTAGGTTAGATAACTAAACCTCGTGCCAGTCTCTCAGGCTGAAACCTCCTTATCATTAGATCAGGTCTAACTTAGGTCTTGCATAAATTAGATTAATTTAGGTTTAACTTAGATAACTAAAATACTGATAGAATTAGGAATTAACGCTCTCGCTCTTAGTGATCGACACCCTACTTACCATGAAACTACAACCGATCGGGTACACTGCCTGTTAAAGTGTTGTTTTTAGGTATAGTCGGCATAAAATAAATAGTAAAACTGATACATAAAATACCTACTCACAACGACACATCAGTAGGCTGTATGGATATTTTGTTCATCATTTAGCTATCTTGTTTGGCATGCTAAGTATTATGGGTAATTCACAGCTAGCATTTGCCTTAGGACTGTATTTTCATTTTGTATCTCATCTGTATTGGTCATTTTGTAACCAAGATCTATCACGTCTGTATCGAATTTATTATGAATGAATGTCGATTTATTTATATCATTGTTGATTTCACTTCAGTTGTATATTTCACTGTGTGTTGTGATCTCATTTTATTTATTATGCATATGTCATGTCGTGTTTATGATTGTATGAAATCTAACGTGTATTATATTTTCTTGTGATTTTGAAGAAAATGCCACCAAAGAGAACCGCCGCAACCACTACCCCTATGATCGATGCTCAAATTAAGGCACTAATCGCCTAAGGAGTTGCTACTGTGTTGGCTGAATATGAAGCAACCAGAGGCAGCGATAATGGCAATAACAGCCATGATTCCAAAACTGGCAGAAGAAGACAATCTGTTGGGATTTGAGATTTGATGATTACAAAACCAAATATGAAGAAAAGAAGAAAGATGAAACAACAAGGACTTAATATGTAATATTAAGTTAGCTTCTTATCAAAGCTAGGTTTTCCTGTAAACCCTAGCCTCTCTAGTATATAAAGAGAGGTATGGTGAATAGTTTTAACATTCATCATAGTTAGATCTCTCCAATGAGAGTCTAATAGTTAACTTATTAGTAGTTAGTTATCTAGATAGTATAGTCGACTGATTAAAGTCGAATAGTGTATTAGTTAGCCTCAAGGATTATTTGATCTTGGGGATATAGTTTATGAATAAAAACCTTATTCATAACATTGTTGTTCTCATTTGTTATTCCGCTGCGTGATCAAGGTTATGATATCCTAGATGGGCAAAACTATTTATGAAGCCTACAATTAGGTTTCAACACAATTACCTCCTGCTCATGAGTGCACCTACAGTGACTTCCTCAAATGTCAAACCCTGAATTTCAAGGGTACTAAAGGAGTTGTTGGTCTAACTCAGTTGTTTGAAAAGATGGAATTTGTTTTCCATAAAAGCAATTGCACAGTCGCATGTCAAATCAAGTTTGCTACTTGTACTCTTCAAGGAAATGCTCTTACGTGGTGGAACTCCCACGTTAAGAAAGTTAGTCATGAGGTTGCATATGGGATGACATGGAAAGCATTGAAAAAGATGTTGACCGATAAGTACAGCCCAAGAGGCAAGATTAAGAAGCTGGAAATTGAATTGTGGAACCTAAAAGTGAAAGGTACTAATGTGTTGGCATTGAAGCTAGATATTTGGTTATAAGGCATGTAATATTACGTGAGGACACGCAATCGTTTAGTTTGGGGAATTTTGATAAGTGTAAAATACACATATCCGTTAACACCAAAAATGACCCTAAAATGACCCAAAACAGACTAAAAATGGCAAAGATATGCTTGTTTTTGTGTTTTGTGTGTGCAGGTACGGATATATCAAAAATCACAAGAAAACCGTCAAAAACGGGCAAACACGGACGCGAGGAACGGAAGAGCACAAAAGAAGCCAGAGATGCAAAGCCAAAAGCAGGAAAAGTCAAAAAGTCAAAGCTGTGGTCAACTCTTGGTCAATTCTCAGTCAACAAAAGTCAACCATAAAAAGACAAAAACCCACAATTACCATTTAAGTCCCTCAACTTTCCAAAAGTTACATAAATGGTCCCTAACCCTTAAATGGGCCTTAAACCCTTAAATACTCTACCCGGATCCAAAAGCCCATTACCCTTAGCCCATTTACCCTTTTTATATAACCACAAGGACCAATGTTGCCATTTTCCAAAGTCCTTTTACCTTACACCTTTATAAACCAAACACAAGGACTACATTTGCCATTACCCCAAAGTTTAAAAAAGATTTACCCGTTTCAGTTATAAAAGAGCGCCAAACCAGGTTACTATTTATTCATCTTCCCCATTTCACCAAGCAGTCAAATCAAGGGGCAAATCTCAATCAAAGGTCAAAATGGACAATTCAGAGGCTCGTTTACAAGATGGCAGGGTTAAAATTGTCATATCAAGGCTTCTTATTGGTCAAGATAGCTAGAAGGCCACGTGGAAGAGGGGAAAGCACAAAGGGATGCTTGATTTTACTCTTGAGGCACTCACATAACTAGCACAAACGTCTCAATCACGGATTGCCACGTTGGCAATCCGTGTGAGATAGTTAGTGATCCAACGGCCATCAATTACTCTCCAATCATTGTGTAATTGTACGGGCAAGATCAAAAGGAGCGTGGGAAGCAAGTTAGAGCCTAGAAGCTTCAGAGAAGGCCTATAAATAGAGCACACACCTTCACACACAGATATTCTTCTTTTCCTAGTCTAGTTTTAGATAATTTAGTGAATTTTAGCTTAATTTAGCTTAATGTAATTGTCCATTTCCGTTTTCAAGTATTGTACCCAAATTTCACTTAATGTAATCAAATTTAGTTAATGAAAAAGTTTCCTTCTCTTTTTAGCTTCTATTCTCATGTTAATGATTCATAAGCTCACAATAAGCTCATTTTAGCTCATCCAAGTCTATAAGCTTGGATTTGAGCTTATAAAGGTTTTAATCTACTTTAAACTTTAAAATCAGCTAATTACTTTTGATATTTGGACTTATAAGCTATGGAAGGGGAGCTTATCATGGAAGAGCTCCCATGGACTTTACTAGCTTATCCTAGGATAAGCTAGAGCTGTTGATAAGCTCATTTGAGCAATTAGCTTTTGTTTAGCTAAAGCTTCAAGTAAGTTTTCCTTTACTTTCCTTGTTTTTCAATATTTAGCTTAATAATAGTTTATTAGTATAGATCTGCTTATTAGCTTAATTTAGTTGCTTATTTGAGCTTATTTGTGTTTAATCTTGCTTATTAGTTATTAATATTAATCTGTTTTTAGCTTATAAGTTGTAGATCATAGTATTTCATAATCTGTCTTAAAAACCTTAAAAAACCTAAAAATTAGTTAGCATAGTCATTAATCTTTGATTTTAGCTTATCTATTCTTAGAACTTGTTTATAAGGTAGTTATAAGCTTTTAATAATCTGGTAATAAGTTTATGTTAAATAGATTCAAATTCTTAATTTAAATGAAATCTGACAAAGCATTAAGGAGTGTTTGGCATTAGCTGTTTTGACCTCAAAAAGTCAAAGGTTTTTGTGCAAATTATTTAAGTCAGCTTAAATTTCTCTTATAACCAATAGAAAAAGAAATTTCAGAAGTTAGTTTTCATTTTTAAGAAAGTTATGGCTTATTGAATCTGTTTCAGCACCAGGGTAATTTTCCATTTGATTTCACTTGTGAAAATTTGAACCAAGCTACTTAAGGCTTGGTTATTGTTTGTTTTTGAGTCTTACCATACTCAAGTAGAGTGTATAAGTGCAGGTTTACCCTTTTGGTAACCTGCATCATAGAGTTTTGTGCCTTGCCACTTGCATCAGCATAGCCAACAACAGATAGGACAACTGTCTTTTTATTATCATTTAGAATAGCTTAAGTAGGATTTAGGTTTATTAATTCAGTAAGATTAAAGTTTTCTAGTAGCTTAATATAGATTAGAACTAGTTTACCAATTTCTAGCTTAATTATAGTTTGTATTTAGCTTTAAAGTTATCTTAAAAACCTGAAAAATCCAAAAACAGTAGTGTCTAGATTTTAGCTTCTTAATTAGGAATTTTAGCTTATAGTACTTGATTTTATGATTTGTTTTCATTGCTTATATGTAGGTAGCTTAGTTTTCAAAAGCTTAGATTATCTTATAGCTTATTTAACCTTTTTAGCTTATTAGATTTTTAAGCCTTTTGACTAGTGCCTGAGTTTGCCTAATTGATCTTCAGTTTCAATTAGCTTTAAGTAATTTCTAGTTAAGTAGCTTGTTTGGATTAGCTTATACTCATCATAAGCTATCCAGAACTTCTTTTATTTTTGAATTTGAGCTTATATTGAAGCTTGTGCAAAGCTTTTAGTCCAAATAAGCTAAAAATAGCTCAAAAGCCTTCTTACTGAAGGCAGAACTTCATAAGCTCTTTCTGAGCTTGTTTTTGAGTTTGAGCTTATGCTCCATTTATTAAAAGTGCTTAAAATTAAGTCCTTTATAAGTTCTAACTTTTAGTTTTTGCAAAAAGTGAAAATAAATAAAAAATAGCAAAAAGGGGTTTGCCTGCCTCGAACCCACGACCTCTCCCTCAAAGACCCAACGTGTTAACCATTTGCTTCAATAGCTCATCCAATAACTCTTCCCCCCAATTAATACTTATAGTCATTTTACTCTTAAGCTTTTTATTAAAAGCCGTAGCTTATAAAAGCATTTTCCCGGCTTGTTTGTTAAGCTGTGAATTTTCTTTTATTTTTCCTTTGATCTTTGTTGCATCATAGACTTTTCCTGAATTTTTCACATTTTTCCATTAATTAGTTTATTTTTTAGGATTTTTCGAAAGCTTTAATTTTAGAAAATTCATAAAAAATAGAAAAAAGTTTCAGAAAATTACAAAAAAATAGTTTTTAGTTTTATAAAAATTACTTAAAAGGTACACATTCATAAAATCAGTCTTACACCTTTTAGATTTTAATTTTATTTTTGAGCTTTTAATTTTTAAGTTTAAAAATCATTTTAATTTTTAAAAATAGTTTAAAAAAAATAGTTTTCTAAGTTTTTATGTTATTTTAGACTTTTCTAAGTTTAAAAATCATTTTTCTAAATTTTTAGGACTTAATTTGCTATTTTTTAGGATTTAATTAGATTAAAATAGTTTTTAATTCATAATAAATTCAAAAATAATCAAAAAAATATTTTTCTTTTTCTTAAAATTTTCTTTTGTCCTATTTTAGGTTTAGAAATTTAGTTTGCAATTTTAAAGTTTAATTTTGTCTTATTTGCTTAATTGTCGCGTTTTATTTGTTTCCCGTTAATTGTTTAAGTGTTTAATTGCTTTTAATTGTTCATTTTAATTGTTGCTTTTATTTAGTAGTTATAGATACTCAAAAATATCTTTTCTCTCATTCAAATCATAATCCAAGCTAAAGCAAGGTTTCAATTTCACAAGTCGTTGGGGAAACGACCCGGGTGATCATTCTTCCCGGTTAAATATACGTATTATATATTATATATATCTTTTAGAGTGAGCTTTTCTTAAGGGAGACTTTAGGAAAGTTCTTAATTGCTCTTTTGGAATATTATTATATATTTTATAGTATATAAAAACTGCAATCAGTTTTTGGCGCCGTTGCCGGGGACTTGTGTTAAAGATTCCGTTGTTTACGTTTGTTGATTTTGGTTTGAAGATCCTTTCGTCCTCGAAAGTTTCATTTTTGTTAAATATTTCAAAAATTAAAAAATATATAAAAAAATTGTTTTTAAAAAAAAATACACAAAGTTGGTAAAAGAACACCAACAAATAATACCTTCAATTGAGGTATTATCATAAATAAGTTCCGGTGAACTTGAAAAGTTCCCAAATCGAATCAAAGATTTTAAAACTTGTCATTTGTGTCATTTACGAGGTACGACTCATCTTAAGAAGAAATTTTTAAGAGTTACCGTGAAGTAATTCGATTATTTGGTTTTAAGTTGTCTTCCGTGTATCCGTTTAAAATAGATTGATAAAAAATAAAAATAAATAAATCAAAAATTCAATGGGATGGTAAAAAGTTAGTATGATTAACCATCGTTTTAGCAGGCCTCAATTTGGGTCCTGTTTTTCCTTTCCTGAAATACACCCATTCTGCTTATGGAGTTCTAAGGGGCCATATAAAATCCTTTTTTTTCCTTTTTAGCCGGAATTCATTCATTAGGCACTGGTTCTTAATTCTCTGTCCATTATCCCATCTAAATAAAAAAAAATTTGGTAAAATTTTAACACATTATGATTCAATTGGTTTCTAAGCTATTGATATACTTATCAAAAAGGATTTTAGACATGTTTTCATACCTTGATCGCTAAGAACATTACCCAACTTAATCTGCTGAATGTAAATCATCAGTCACAAAACCAAAAATACCTTTTCTTGTTAATTCTTTCTATAAAGTACATGTTCCAAATAAGTCCATATGAAGTAATTCTAAGGGCTTTCTGATGATTCTTTCTAACTTGGCCTTACAGGAGGCTTTATGTTGCTTACCTTCTTACAGGCAACACAAGTGTGGTCATTCACAAAAACTTTTGAAGGTAAGCCTCTAATAGAGGACCTTTAACATTTGTTTTATATTTTTGAATTCACATGCCTAATCTATTGTGCCATATAATTAGACTTCATCTGATGTTGCCATTTGCTTTATAAAACAGTTATACCTCCAGAGGGAACATGTCTTTAAAGTCCAAGCTGTACACATCATCCTTTCTAGGAGCTTTAGTACACACTTGACTCCCAGTCCTTCATCAAGAAGCTTAAAGCTAGGAGACAGGATAAGGCATTCAGTCTCAGTAAAAAGGACACTATTTTTCTTGTCACACATTTGTGAGACAGAGAAAAGGTTAAACTTAAGTTCATATACAAAATAAACATCATCAAAGTCTAAATTAGCAGTTCTGATTTTACCTTTACCCGTTATTTTACCTCCTTTGGGATCACTTCCAAAAGCCACAAAGCCTCCATTGTATCTTCATAGTCTGAAAGATAAGCTTTGTTGCCAGTCATATTGCTAGAGCAACCACTATCCACCACAACATGATCCTGTAACAAGATCTCTGGATTGCCCTGCACAAAAAGTAAGAGAATTAGTATCTCTTAGGGGGACCCCAAGCTCCATTACAACGTGGCATATACCTTTTGGGTCACATACTCAAACTTCTTGAGCATGAATGATCCATTGTCTTTTGACACATGATCCAATTAATTTCCCTTAGGCCTCAAAACCTACCTTGACTTTTTAAGGTCAGTATCCATCTTACGCTTACCAGTATTAACTACTGCTCTTGTCCCAGCAGTAGTCATATTTTAAACCCTTAAAAGTTTTAACATCTTGTTTTAAGTCTTTGGGTCTAAAAGTTGGTTTTGTGTAGTAAGACCTCTTGATAGGTGAATATGAGCCTCTTGGTCTTACATTGTCCATTCTTGGGTAAATTGGTCTAATAGCACCACCAGTTTATGCTATTTTTGGGGCAAATGGCCTAACAGTACAAACAGGGCCCCCTTAGCAGGAGTTTACTAATGGGCCTAGCAGTACTAACTATGTGAACTGCCTCTTTTCTCATTTTGCTTAACAGGAGTAATCAAACCTGTTCTTGTTAGTACTCCTGATGGGACAAAAGTCTTTCTTAAATGAGGGTATTTTGAAAATTTTTGATGATTAACCCTTTTAGTATTATCCCATACTGGTTTGTCCACCCTTGGACCAGTATTGACCACAGTTTTTAGCTTAGGTTCTTGACTCTGTTTGTCATGAAAATTACAATCTTTGATCAAATGGTCAGTACTTTTACAGACAAGCAGGCTTTTATTTTCTTAAATCTAATTCCTTGTTTTATGAGAAGTTTGAACAATTTTTATCAACTCTAGTTTTAACTGTTTGAGTCTCATTAGTCTTAACAGGACTAACTGTTTGCACTTCAGACACATCATCCTCATCATCTGAGTTCCAATCCTCAATGATAACTTTATCTCTGTTAACTGATGCAGTTGATGTTCTTAGGTTTGTGTGTTTCTGAATTCATTTGTTTTCCTACAAGTCTCAATTGTTTTAGTATTAAGATCAGTTGTTTTTTTTACTCCATTTATTTTCCTCCTAATGGCATATTCATCTAAACCTGCAAATGATATGTCAGCTCTTGGGGTTAGGAAGTTCCTGTTATAGGAGGGGGAACAACATGATACCCATCTGCTTTGGAAAACTATTCATTTGTGGTTTTGTTCTCTTCATCACTTGAATCTTGACATCTAAAAACACTCAAACTAATCTCTCTATCTGTTTCAGAATTGTTACTTTTTCATTAATTGTGTGCCATAACCTAAACTAGTTTTATCTCTAGCAACTTCATTTGAATGTTGGTAATTAATCAAGATTCTTGGATGATTCTTCCCCATTTTTCTATCTTGTATTTTTAACTCGTCTCTTCTCCTTAACAACTTTCTCTATTCCCAGTTAAGGTTGTTTATTTTTATTTTCTGCATTTAAGCTCATTGTTTTGAACTTCATTTTTTCAACCCATGCCAGTTCATTTCTTTTCAGTTACAAGGTATTCCTAGAATTCTAGTGTCTCTTAGCTAACTCTATAACCCTGAATTTTCTAGTTTGCTCTGATATGTTTTTCTCTTTCCATCATAATTCTTTTGAGGAGCTTTAAAAGATTCAAGACATTGTTTAGAACATTTTTGTACCTCATTGTCAGAAGAACTTGATGAACTTGAAGAAGAGATTGCCATTAAAGCATAGTTGACTGGTTTTACTTAAAAATCATTACTCCAGTCATAGCCTCCTAGACCATCTTGAGCCACCAGTGCCTGTGATGAAGATTTATTTGTTGGTGCATTACTCCTGTCATTGTCACCATAAGATCTTTTCCCTTAATTCCTTCTAGATCTGCATTCCCTAGCAAAGTGCCCTTTTCTGTGACAGTTGTAACACTTAATTTTTGACTTATCAAGAGAAATAGGTTGTTTTTCTTTGAAATCCAAGTTCCTTCCTGTCTTCTGAATGAATTTCTTCAATCTGACAGTCAACATAGCATCCTCGCCATCTAAGATCTATTCTTACAGTCATCTTCATCAATCTGCTAAAAATCCTCATTTTCAAGTTGAGGACTGGTTGTTGGTTGTGCAAAGAAAGATACGTAAATCATGAGTTACATGGGGGGTAGTTGAAACCTGACTAATTCCTCCAGCAGTATAACCTCAAAATCTCACTTGCAGTTCTAACTTCATTAGTATGCTTGTGTTCTTTGAGGAATGAATTGCTAAGTTCTGAGAAGTAGAAGTGGAACTTGAAGACTTTCATTCATATTCATAGACCTTAAGTTTTGGTTTTGTAGAGGTCATCAAATATCAATATCATACAATGTCTGGCTTATTTTATCTCAAAGATTAGATGCAATTTGTTTCCGTATGAAGGAGGCTGACTTCTTAGGAACTTCTGGTTGATATCTTCCTTTGATATTGGATCACCATGAACCTCCAATTGACTTATGAGTTTTGGAACCTATCATAAGCCTTGTCTAGAATTTCATTTGATGCAGTAGTAAAGTTTTCAAACTGATGTTTTAGAAACATCTTTTCCTTGCATCTCTTGGATTCTTATTAAATCCAGAACCTTGATTTGATTGAAGACCAGAGTGATTTAGGCATATGCACATCGTAGAAACTTGGGAGGTATTCTTCAGGTATTGCTAATAGCATGGATGCTCTTAACCTTCTGTCTGATTCTTTACGCAGCCAGTTGTTTGGCAGTCTTAGGAGCAAAAGGAGCAGATGTTTCTCCAGTTGATGCAGGCTCTTCTTCTAGATCTCCATTGACAATAACATCCCATAGGTTATTGTCTGTGTGGCAGATATATTGTCGCATTCTCATGCTCCAAATATCTTTATTCTACCTTAATGATGATAGGGATTTTCCTTGCTGTGATATTGGGTGGAGGAGTGTCTTGTTCTGCCATATTACAATTGAGTTCTTCTTATTTAGAGTTTCCGCACAAGCTCTGATACCACTTGTTGGATCGTGTACCATTCCTATTTTGTATTCATGTTTAATAAAAAAAGCTTTCTATCTATCATACCAAGCTTTGGGTGCTTGTTTAAGACCGTATAAAGCTTTCTTAAGTTTATAAACATGATTCGGTTTTTCAAAGTCAATGTATCCTGGAGTTGTGCAACGTATTACCTACTCACTGATAAAACAGTTTTGGAATGCACTTTTTTACATCCATTTGGGAATAGTTAAAATCTAAAGCACAAGCATAAGCTAATTTGTACTCAACTAATTGGTCTCATGTCTAGCAACTGGGGAATAAGTTTCATCATAATCGATGCCCTCTTGTTGATTATAACCTTGAGCGGCTAACCTAGCCTTATTTTTGAGAAAACAACACCGTTCTCGTCTAACTTATTTCTAAAACACTCCTACTCAGTTCTATGATTGTCATTTTATATGGTTATGGAACTAACTCATAAACGTTTTAGCATGAATTGATTTAATTCTTCTGCATGGCGTCTATCCAAACTATCATCCGGTTAAGGATTCAATTAGCCATTCTTAGGTTCTATAGTTGATATAAACAAAGAAGGGACTTTCTTGGTTTTGGTCTTGTGATGTAAGGGTTCTTTGGTTAAGGTTTCCTATGACATTTTCTAATGGATGGTTCCTAGATTCCTTAATATTGACTATTTTGTCAATCTCTAAAGTTTCATCTTCAATGTCATTTTCTAGGTTTTCTTTTCTGGTAACCTTAATTGCTTTTTTTTATCTTGTCATCATCACCAAGGGTGATGTATTTAGAGGGTGGAGGTGTTTCATCGAATGGTCACGTTGAGTGATTTATTCGACTTTCACTGTATGTTTGTTAAGGGATAATGTTGGCTTTACTATTTTGCGAGTAACCGTAAACAGATACCTTCGTATGACTTGGGAGTCAAACTTTTATGGTAGTCTTTAGTGTTTTTTTAAAATGAACACTTGCTTTAAATACTCTAAAGTAATCTAGAGTAGGTTTCTACCTTTAGAGCTTCGAAAGGTGTTTTTTTCCTAAGATGGACTCTAATTAAAGGATTCGAATTGAGAATGTATGTTGAAATTTTAATACTGCATACACCTAATCTTGTGTGGGTAACGGTTTTCATTTAAACATAGTCTATCTCATTTCTTAAGTATGTTCTATTTTTCACATTTTTTACAACGCCATTTGATTGAGGTGTGCCGTTTAGAGCTGATGAAGTTTTGGTTGTGTAATTTCCATGGCATTACCAAACTCTACTAATTGCACACTCATATCAAATTCCTTACGTGGTCGGTTCTTATTGACACTACTGTACATCCTAATTGGTTTTGAATTTTCTTACTAAATATCTCGAATTGATCGAAGGCTTCAGTTTTGTCCTTAAGGAATCTAGTCCAAGTATACCTAGAGTAGGCATCTACTATGACTAAGGTGTAACGGTTTCCTTCGTAACTCTGTACAACGGATGGACCGAAGAGATCCATATGCAGGAGTTCTAAGCATTCAGTCGTTGAGACTATATTCTTAGCATTGTGACTAGCGTGAGCTGGTTTTCTAATTTTACACGCATCACAGAAGTGTTGATCAAACTTAAGCTTAGGTAAGTTTCTAACTAATTCATTATATGCTAACGATTGAATAAGATGCATATTTGCGTGACCTAATCTCCTATGCCACAAAGTGGAATTTTCATCAATCGTTGCTATACAAATTTAGGATTACTTCCTAATTTCATCACATATAAGCCTTTCTTCCTAATACCTCTACCTATGACCTTACCATCTTTAGTGATTTCACTATCATGTTCAGAGAAAGTTACTCTACACTTATTTATTTAATATTTGTCTATATTAAAAGTTAATTTTAAGTCTATATACATGTTCTACATAATCTATTTCTGAGATAGTTCATATCGAAATAGTACCCTTTGCCAATGATGTTACCGCGAAGATTGCTACCAAAAATGACATTACCTTCGTTGTATGCCTTGTAGCTTAAGAAGAGCTTTTGGTTACCAGTCATGTGTTTGGAGCATCCGCTATCCTTTATCCACTCATCGGGTTCCAAGTCGACTCCAAGGCATATCTATTTATATAGGGCAATACCTCAAACATTTTGGTCCCAATATCTCATGGGTCTAAAGTTGTTAGTGCTAAACATCCCTTGCATTTGATGCAATTGATTGGGATGTGGGAATTAAAGACACATTTCCCATGGCATGTAACTTTGACGTTGGCAATTATTCCTAGTTACTGGGAAAGCCACGGAGGTTGATTTATGTAGACCAACGTTTCTTTTTGTTGCAGGTGTCTTTGGACGAGGGATTATTATTGTTGTTTCTTCTAGGTGGTTGGAGTTTTGGATCTAAAAATCTAGGCTTTTTGAAAAAAATCCAACTTTGGGTTTTGACAATGGTTTTAAAAATTGTTTAACCTGCATTATTAATAGCAACGGGAACTTTGACATTGTTTACTATTATGTGTTTTGGTCTAGGACCCAAAATAGATTTTTGAAAAGATACACTTTTCTCAGATCCAGGCATAGCTGCTGGCGGTCCCATAATTATTTTTAGGGCCTCCTGTATAATATGGGGGCCGTACATATTTATAGGACTTCCATTAGAGGACGACCCTTTTTTCGAGCCTTCAATATTTTATGTCATTTGTTCACTAGATGATGCTTCATAATGACGCTTACCTTAAAACCATAATTTTTTCACCGGAGGGTTTTTGATTACTTAGCATTTCATTTAGACAATGTTCTCGAGAAATTATTTTATAAAATGTTTTAACAGGTTCTACTTGAGGGCAAGCAGAAGTAAAGTGAGGCGATATTTGATAACATTAAATATTTAATACTTTTTGGTGGCAAAATACCCCCTATATTACCTGCAAAGGTTTCACTAATGCTCGAAAACGAGATATTTTCTATCATTTTGTAGTTTTTAGGAGAAATGCAGGAAAGTGACAAGAAACAAGGGAAAAGGACTTAAAGTGTAAATTCTAAAGAATGTTACAGCGTAACACCATATCTAGTTACGCCGTAACCATATATTTAGAAGGAAATCTTGTCAAAGTTAGAGTTACGGCGTAACACCATATCCAGTTACGCTATAACCATGAAGATCTACAAATATGGAATGAAGATCATGTACTTATGGACATTATTTGAAGGTTACAGCGTAACACCATATCTGGTTACGCCGTAACAACTGCTGAAATATGGAATGTCGTGTATGATGGTTATGGCGTAACACCTTTATTGGTTGCTCCGTAACAGGTTTGATACCTATAAGTAAATGCCTTATTCAAGCTATTCCGACATCACTTCCTCCACAGCCAATTGGGGAGGCGACAAAGGCTTCCAACCTTTAAAGAATTCCACCTGGAGTCGAAGGGAGATCACACGTTACTTACTTTTTGTATTTAATCATTCAAATACGAATACAGTAAGAATTATGAGTTTTCAATCTATGATTTCTTTTATTTCTTGCTGTGTTTCCGTTACCATGAGCGGCTAAGCACTTAAAAGTGCTGGCCTAGTTATATAATTACTGTTGTTATGATGTTTGTTTCCTGTTAGATTATGGTTTCATTAGATATTCCTTGACTATCGTGTAACCCTGGGTTTTGGTAGTACAGGTGGTTTGGACTTAGCTTGCCCCATTATTAGATTATCTAGTCAATATGGGATCCAATGGGTTACTAGGGGAGGATCACAATTTCCTTACCTAGTGTTAGGAAAACTAACCGATCGACCGCATTATCACTTAATATACTTAAAAATGCACAGGGAGACTCTTTCAGAGAGAGGATAGTAGTGTCTTGTATCGGGTTTTATTAGATATGTTTTGGGAATAGTTAGGATTAATCACTGCAACCTGGATACCCTACCTCCCAGACGATTTGGGACTGATTCGAAATCGCAGAGAGTATAGGATAGACTAAATATGCACATTCAAGTCTATCGACCTTAGAAACCACTAATGAAACCATAGTTTAACATTGCACAGGAAAATATTTTCATAACAGTAGTAATGAAGTAACTAGGTTAACACATTTTCTCTCTTGGTATCTCCAACTCTTTTAATTTCCAGTTATTTATTTTATTGTTATTTATTTCAAATCAACTTTAAAACCATTTTATAAACGTGACATTTCAAATTAAAAATAATTACAACTTAGCTCTTGGGACGACCTCGGATTTACCATTCTGTACTACCCACGATCGGGTTCTCTGCCCGTTAGTGCGTTTTTAGGTAGATCGAGTTTTATAAATTTAAAACTTAATAAAAATATATTTTAAAATAAAATACGCATCAGTTACATTCTTGAGTTAAAGAGAAATTTGATATCTTTAGGCACTCTGGATCGAGCGGGCTATACCGTAAAGTTGCAGAATGGAAGAGTAAAGGTGTAGGATCATTTATTTCATAACACGGTGATGATTCTTGTGATTGGGCTAGTTTCTAGAGAGAGAAACACATGAGAGAGATTTTCTAGAAAGAGAGTGTATGTGTTTAAAGTGAAAATGAAATTGAGTAGCTTACCTCTTCCAAAGTTGGAAGAGGCTTATATAGTTTTTACAAAATATCGGGTATTAGAACCCGGCTTAAAACCGAAAGACATACGATTAACTATTAAACTATGAACTATTATAAACAATAAATATACAGGGTGACCGAGTCTTTTACTCATATCTAACAATCTCCCCCTAAGGGAGGTCACCCTTGAAAACACTAGACTTAAGCTCTTACAGCTTGCAGTCTTTTGATTCTTCATGTTACATCTAGTACTTTGTTGTAGTGATCTTTAGATAACAATTGAGCTTGTTCACTTTGACTTGTTTTAATTTTGATCAGTGCTTTTCTTGGATCATCAGCCAAACTTAACTTCATCATTAGTAATTTATTGCCATCTTGTGCACTGTGAAGATGATTATGATATCAGAGTTTGCGGAAGCCTTTGACACCTATTTTGGGGTGATCTTCATAACTTCATACAGAGTAGGGTCGTGTCTGAGCATTCGGTTATTAACTTGACATTACTGGAACTGGGTATCTCCATCTCCATCTCCATCTTTAAATGATCCTGTAATGAAACAGTTAGCAATAAAGAGAAAATTGATTTGAAAAATCAGTCTAAGTGTTAATTATGAAAATATTTTGTAACACTTTGATAGTTGTGATGGTTCAAATGTTTCAATAAACCGTCAATTCTTATGCTGAACAAGTTTGATTCACGGTAGAATCGCACCATCGTTTCTTTCACAGTTGACACGAGTTTGATTCTTGTAGAATCGCACTCAAGTCACCTACCTAGACTTGTTTGATATAGGTCTAGCAGGTATTTCGCCATATGTCTACTTTTGTGTGTATAGACTTCGTATCACTCAGATGTTCTGGCACTTAGCAAAGGATAATGCGTAGGACTTTAAGATAACCTTGTTTCACAGTGTGTGAAAGGACAGATATAATGAAATGTGTACCTAACGAGATTTATTGATGATCTCCTGGCTCAGATCGAAATGTGCGCTTGATATTAGTGATCGGATGCTGGAGTTGACTGCCACTTTTCTTACTCGTACTTACTGGAGTGAGTGGAGAAGTAGATTGCATGTTTAATCTCCGTGACAAATGAGACAAGTTTCTTTCAAGAGAAACTCGAATGGCTGGGAAGGGTTGTGCATTGCATCACTGGGTCCATGATGTCGTCTTCAATGTCAGCAATCAACTTGGATTTGAAAGCTGTGTATTGACGGTTTTTGCTTATAGAGTATGGAGGGCTTCTTTCTTTTCACCCTTTATCCGTATAATTCTTTTTCATTCTTCAACCCCTTCAGTGTTTACCGAGACTTCATGACTAGCACCTTGTTGGGTATATTCCAGTGCTAGCTCCATCTCAGTCGGCACTATTCCCTTGTTCTCACATTTACTCCTTTTAATCGTACCTAAGGACTTCTGTACTAACTAGTAGATTTTCCCTGGGTAGATCCTCCGGGTTCATGGCAGATCATAGGAACGAGTACAACCTTACCATCCTTATATCTGATAAAAGTACAATACATGGCTCAGTCTTTTGTACAGTTCACCGTGCTAGTAAATCACTGTTGGAAAAAACTCAATCAGGTACTTATGCTATAACTAACAAAGTGTTTAGTACCCGATTTGGTTTTTGCATTTCAAAAGCTCCCCCTCAAATGTGTATCGGTATTCGAAAATGTTTGATTATGGGGGAGGAGATTTACACCTCCAGGAGATAACTCGATAGATGAGCATGATTGTATTTTAGTTACAAGCAGTGTATGAACATATTAAATGTCCCCTCAAGCGTTGAGGGGTATGTGTTTAGTGTCAGATATGATAATTTGAAAGATTTTTTCGTTAATCAAAAAACTGGTTTTTTAAGTTTTAATGAAAAAACTCATGAAAGATTCCATACATACTACAAATTAACATCATTCTATACTATTAGAATGTACAAGATGTATGTTGCATTACGATGATATTGATCTTAATCATTCTTTCGTTCGCTTGTGTTAGTTGGTAGGCAATATCTCTGAGTCTTCACTTAAATGATGCGTACGAGTTTTCTGATCTTGAACTTTCTCTGAAATATTCTCGATGAACTGGAGGTTTTTGTAGTGGAGGTGGTGGTGGTGGAAGTGTTGTTGTTGGATAGTTGTCTACTGTTTACGCTAGAGGGAACATCAGTGATACCGTGGGAGCTTTGAGATTTGGTTCCTTAGCTTCTTTGTCTCTACAAGACCGGGTTACACTTTCTAATCGCACTCAGACATTAAATTTGAACAACACTCTCCCACCTCAATCGCTTGACACTCGTTTTTATTGAAAGAGCTGTAGTCCTTTGATTGTCGTGTCAAATTGTCCGAAATTGAATTTTCAAAATCAAACACTTTTACCACCGTGGTTAACACAAATAATTTTTAAAGAATCAATTAAGAAAAATTATTTGGTTATAAAAGGAAGACTTCTCTTTCGGTTAAGAATAATATTGCACTAAAACGTACATTAATCCAAATTGAATGGAAATAAAGTAATTCTCCATGCCCGAGTAAAATTAATTAACCCGTTGTTAGGAACAGTTCGTCTTGTCAGATGACAATCTTTCTTCAAATGAGAACCGGGTTGCAAATTTGAAGTAATTGCAAACCTATTTTGTAATTCCAAATCAACTTAAAATATGTACAAGTCTATGTTTATGTACTTATGTACAAAAGGATTATGAGGACACCTTTCATTTATGCTCATCCTCTCTTCTTGAAGGCGTTTGAGGTTTAAGGGTTAAACTCTCTTCCAGTCGTGGGAGTAGAATTCGAACGTGTCTTGTAAGCTTTTGTTGGGATATCTGCTAGCTGATAGATTGTTTCACGAAGTAGCGTTCAACCACTCTATTTTCACTGTTCCGAATGAAATTGTGTCGTATGTCGATGTGTTAGATCGTGAGTGCTGGACATTGTTGCAGCTTAGAGCAATTACACTTTTGTTATCACAGTACAGAGGAATCTTATTGAACAGAAAGCCGTAGTCTTTTAGCTGAGATCTCATCCAAAGGATTTGAGCACAGCATCCAGACATTGCAATGTATTCCGCCTTTGTTGTTGAGATGGCCGTGCTTCTTTGCTTCTTTGATGACCAGCTAACCAATCTATCTCCAAGAAACTGAGCACTTCCCGAGTTCTCTTCTGGAATCTGAATCCCGAATGATCCGCATCATGATAGTGTTAGTGACATAGCTTGTCCTTCGGATTCCAAAGGACTTGTTATGTGGTTCCTTTTGGTACCGAACGATTCGTTTGATTGCTTCAAGGGGCGGGGGCTGGCTTTTTGGTAGCTTAGCTGACTATCTCGCACAGCATGCCACGCGAATACAAGGTCTGGGCTACTGGTTGTAAGGTAAATTAGGGAGCCACCATTCCTCTTTAAATCGAGTTTGGTCAAACTGGAATCCCCCATGAGATCCTCGTCAGTTTCAATCGATCCACCATTGGTGTATCGACAGGGTCAGAGAGATCCATTCCATATTTCTTTAAGGTTTCGAGAGCATATTTTGCTATGGTTATATATAGATGACTCTTGGACTTTGAGAGAAATTGTAGTCCCTAAGAAAACGAATTTGTCCCATCATTGACATCTGAAATTTGGAGCTCATTTCTTTGGAAAATATGTGACACGCATTATGATCTGTTGAGGCAAAAATGATGTCATCTACGTATATTTGAACAAGTAGAATATGTTTGCCTGATTTGCATGTGAATAACGTTGGATCCACGGCACCCTTGAAGAAATTGTTGGCCAAAAGGAACTTTGATAGTGTGTCATACCACGCCCTTGGTGCCTGCTTTAGCCCATAAAGAGCCTTCTTTAGACGATAAACGTGAGTAGGATTATCCTGGTCTTCAAATCCTTCAGGTTGACTGACAAAGACTTATTCTTGAAGATCACCATTCAGAAAAGCAGTTTTGACATCATCTGGGTAGATGATCTTATTCTTGGTTGCTGCTTGGCAATGAATATTCTGTGGCCTCTATCCGAGCAACAGAGCAACGATTCTTAAAAATTTAATACCTGCCTCCTGACGATATCCTTTGCAACTAACCGAGCTTTGTTTTTCAGTACATCACCATATTCATCAAGCTTCACTTTGTAGATCCACTTGTAGAGCGATAACCAATCATAGATTAGGCGAGGTACTAATTCCCATACTTCAAGTCGATCAAATTGCGTGTAGTTCATCTTGAATGGCTTGAAAAACCAGAGTCTTCTATCACGGCATTTGAAGTTTTTGGGTTTGACTTTGGACAGTTCAGTATGGAAACATCACCACAAAGCATCAGATGCTAACTGTTTTCCGGTAGATACAGGACGAGAGGGATTGCCAACGATGTTATCCAGAGGATGATCTTTGGTCCATCTTTTGAGATGATCTGGTGGTTGATTAACTTGGTTGGGTTCTGCTAAATTAACATTCCCAGATGATGACTGTGCAGAACTAGGTTCTCCTGCAACAGGGTTAACTGAGGGATGAAGGTTAGCTTGAGTA
Source organism: Tanacetum coccineum (assembly GCA_026074375.1). Classification (NCBI taxonomy): domain Eukaryota; kingdom Viridiplantae; phylum Streptophyta; class Magnoliopsida; order Asterales; family Asteraceae; genus Tanacetum; species Tanacetum coccineum. The sequence goes on along the minus strand of BQNB010021176.1, from coordinate 29,620 downwards.
ATTGAGGTGTCTTCGATAGTTGGTCCAGCTGCAACACCTTGAGGAAAGACTGGAGGATGCACTTGTGAGGATGACAGTGAATGACTTATAGAAGGTGCATCTTGAGCAATCGTTGTAGAAACAGATGTATTTGTAGAAACAATTGGAGCGTTAACAACAGTAGCCGTAGGGACTGGTTCACTATCTGTAGATTGATCAAAGTATTCATCGAACATCGGTTGGAATAAAATCTCCAGATCTTTATCTGTTGGTGGAATGTATGTAGTTGCAGGGACAGGCGATGGGGCGAGCCCTGAATTGAGTTGTCCAGGGGTCATCATGATAGGCTCGGGTCCTGAACTGATGCGTACAGGAGCCATTCATTCCTCTAAATCGAGTTTTGAACAGCCTGAGTCCAGATACCAAAGGATGATCTGTACCACCTGCATTTGAAAACAGTCAAATTTGGAGGGTTTGGAATTTCGGATCCCCAATTTGTGTTGGGGTCCTGTTGGTTAGCTGACACTGTAGTACATGTCACAGGAAGCCTAGTTAAAGGGCACAGTTCTCCTAAGGCAAATTTCTTTCCTGTGGGTCTCCATTGATAACCACAATTAAGTTTTCCTGAGGTGAATTTCTTTCCTGTGGGTCTCCATTGATAACCAACATTAGCAAATAGTTTGCCCGTTGCTTTCCAAACCTGCTTGGTCTTCTTCAAACTGTTATCAAACAGTTTGCCTTTTGGTTGCCAAATCTGCTTGGTCTTGTTCAAACTGTTATCAGACAGTTTGCCTTTTGGTTTCCAAATCTGCTTCCCTTTATTCAAGACTTTTTTACGTAGGGGTAGCATTCACAGAGCTCAAAATTTTAAACAACAAATTTCATGATTTGTAGAATTCAAACTTTGTTACACGTTTTGCACACAGATTCAGATTCGAATTAATTACAACATGCAGTGAGTAAGCTAGAAATTCAACTCATTTACTTTCGTGTCTCAGAGTCTATAGAGAGCAGTGACTATCTATCATGAGGTCGTACGTTGGAGAGAGCAGATCCTGATCCGTACAGCCACTTGATCATGGAGTAGTCTCGAATATCTCCAGCTCACACATGTCTTAGAGAACGCTGTCGCCGCCATGTAGCATCCTAAGACAGATCTGTGCTTGTATTGCTTCTAAGCTCTTTGATATTGCATTGCATTCATTAATCGAACCCCTGTGCCCTATATTCCATTCACCGAGCAGTCCAAGGAGAATATCCTAAGACTGAACCACACCCATCCATCGCCATTCATTAGACCCGCACGACTCTAGGAACCCATCCCACCACATCCATCGCTGCGTACCATTTTTCAGAGGTTCCCCCTTCGCTGGCTTGTGTTCGGTCCCGCACCACCCCGCAACTCCCTGTGTTGTTCTGTGTGTTTATTAGTAGCATGTAATGCATATGTAATTACTGTAATAGTAACTTGCTTTTTCTAGTTAAAGGATTAGAAAGAGCCTTTCGTGCTATCTCTTTTTGGTTGAATTCTTTTGGGCAAGTCGCCCAATAACACTATTCTACCAATTCATGAGAACGCTAGTGTAAATGAAAAGCATTAGGTAAGTACTTTATCCAGTTGGTTTAACTACTTCAGTTTCCTCTACTCAATCTCCATAATTGTTTCCTACACTCTCCTTAAGATTTGTTTTATATAGGTTTACAAAATGAGCACTCCCTATTTGTTATTAAGGCGGTGGGAGGGATTGGTTCTACATCTATGGCTTACATAAGGAGCATGAACTTTTGTTTGTGACAGAAAGTCTAGTGGCAACTTTCAAATTGCTTCTAATTGAGCCTTTAGATTCTCAATCTGTGTTATAAGGTAAGATGTCTTGATCATTAGTGCTAAGTGCGCGTGTGATTTAATAGACCAAATTTCCTTGTAATGCTGCTTAACATTTTTTATTTCTGCTCTTAAACGCTCATTATGTTCAAGAAGATCAGTGACATCGTTAGCATTATAAGGCTCACAACTTCTGTCATTCACATTAGAGACTAGAACTTTCAAGTCTCTAATCACGTTGTCCTTTTCTTGAATCTGATGTTCCAGATTCTTGATCTTAAAGAATGAGTTAAAATCAGGAGCTTCCTGTGATGCTTGTGATTTTTTATTATCAAAACTTTCTTGAAGATGTTGATACTTTAATTGAATAAATTTAGGTATTACCCTTTCAAGTTTTGAAATATGTTATGTTTGACTCATTTTGAAACTTTAGACATCTCAGCTTCATAGTCATAGACACCGTGATTTTTCACCTCAAACAACAGGTTGATTTCAACAAACAATTAGCAATCAGATTCATTTTTCACATGAGAAGGTTTTTTTCTTTACAATTTCAGACACATTGGCTTGTCCCACGACTTCTGATTCACAGCTCATTGACATTTGATCAAAATTTTTCATTTACTTTAACTTCTTTAAAGAGGGCGTTTATAACTCTGCAAAGTGTTCTTTAAGAGTTTTGAAAAATGGAATAACTTTTGTGAGGTAACATCTTTTTGTTTGTTCAAAACTCTTTTTCCCTTCTGTAACCCCTTGTTGGGGTGATCTCTTTTTGCAAGTTTTTGTCAAACTCCGTAAAAAATTGCATGGTACATAAAGATTAATCTTCACTTGACTTTTTAGTTGGAAGAAACTCTGGGGGACTACGCTTGACAGGAGTATTGGGTGGATATACTTGCTTGTCATGCTGAAGTGGTTTTGAACTGAGGGTCTCAGCCTTTTTTTCCTGCTCATATATTATCTATGGACCAAAATATATGTTCTGGGGTCAGATTTCTTTGTGGAGCAAAGGTTGCAAGAAGTTCTCTTCGAGCTAATATGGGGGTAGGGGGGGCAATCCTAACTTTATTTTCCACACATTGAGGGCTTTGCATTTTCTCCATCATTCTTTTCCTAGTTATCTCAGCCATATCACGAGTGTCCTCTGAGTCATGCACAACAGGACGTGCATGATTGGACATGACTAATACATGACCATTATAGAGGGCTGGTTGAACTTGCTTTGCACGGGTGAGACATAAGGGATTTTTGTAGCCTATCGCTACCTTGTTCTTTTCATCATAAAACGATTTTGGTTTACATATCATGTGAACCGTTTGTACAGATTGATCTTGTTTGTATAATCTATCTTCAACCTTTTCTTTTAGCCTTTTAATGTCTAAAAACTCTTCAAGGAATTTGTCTTCTTTTTGTTTAAAATCCTTTTTCAAAATGATCGCTTCTTCCCTCACTATCTTATGATGGTTAAGAGTAGAACGAAGTTGCAATTGTGCAGAATGAAGTTCCGATTTTAAAGAAGTTTCTTTTCGATTTCGGTCAGAGATAATTATTCTCATTTGTTCATCAATCTTTCGTTCTCTATCAGTTAATTCAAACTTAGCCCGTTGTTCATACACCCCGACCAGTTCCTTATATCTCGCAAGTTCAGAAGTCAATGTGTCATTAACTACTTTAACCTGCTTATTTGCTGACCTACTTTGTACACCCTGTTCATGCATTTCATCGAGAATTGACATCAATGCATCATTTCGTACAGAAGATACATTACTTTGTACAACATGTTCTTCGTTGTCTTCCACATACTGATCATACGGAATAATATTACTATCACTCGTATAGTCAGCATCAGAGTCAACAACGTAGTTGTGTTGTACATCGCTTTGCATCTCGTGTACTTCATGATACTCATCCATATGATCTACAAAGGTATCATGATCTTGTACCTCAAACAGAGTATTTGAGTCATATGATGGCCCGGCTTCATCGTAGATTAGATCTTCAGATGAAAGATTTACCATGAACATGGTCTGTGTGGTGGGAGCCTCATCAACATCAGAGTCGAATGCATCGCATTGATCAGCTTCAAAGACATGGTCCACATTGAGTGCCAAATCATCCACATCTTCATCAAAATTGGTGACCTGTTCTCCTGCAAGAAACAACAACTGCTCTTCATCCAGTACAGCACCATTCTCATGAGCATTCATAAGCAGCATCTTGTCTTTGAAGTAGTCTGAATCCTGAGGACGCTTTGGTTGTGGACATTCTCGTGCTATGTGCCCGATTCCTTTGCAGTTGTAGCACATAATGGGTTTAGCTTGACCAGGATTCACATTGCCATCTCTGTTCTGACCTCCAGCATTCCTAGCTTCAACATTTCCTCTTGCATTGTTCCTCTGAAATGGCCTTCCCTGATTATTCGCATTGTATCTTCCACGGACATCTTGAACCACAACTCTGCCGTCTTGAACCGTAGCATTGTTCCTTGCGTTTGAGGAAGTTCTGAGTTGATTGTTCATTTGAGGAAGATGTGCTTTGAATGATTGATTGAGGAGGGCAAGTGTGTTGGTTAGGCTTTCAATCAAGTTATCCGTTGAAGTGCTTCCTGTGTCCATTTGACAGTTATCAACAATTGATGGTTGATTTGAGGATTGTGGAGACTCAGATGATTGTGTTGGATACTTCTGATTTGATGCATTAGACACTAGTGCCAAGGGGTCATCAGTAGGTTGAATGAACCTTTCCATCATCATTCTGTTCTCATTTGCATGTACCTCATGTTGCTTCAAGTAGGCATACAACTGATCAAAGTTAGACTCTTTCAAACCTCTGTTTAGTTTGACTTCAGTAATGAATCTACTCCATTCAGGTAACATGTTGTTCACAAACTTAGAGTTAAGCTGCATTCTGGACATGGTCATCTTGATGTTTCTCATGTCGTTAATGAGCTTCGAAAACCTAACATAGTAAACATGAATGGTCTCTCCTTTGATTTGACAGAAGCGTTCAAATTCATCGTATAATTGTGATTCCCTGTCATCCTTTGTTAACTCAGAACCTTCCAGAATCATCTTCACATTGTCCCAAATGTCTTTGGCGTCAGTGTAATGGTTGATGAGTGTGTAGATGTCTTTTGGTATACCTTGAAGTAAGATATTCGTAGCACGAATGTCAGCTTTATACCTTTCCTTTTCTTCTTCAGCAGAAAGGGTCTGTAATGGGACTCTAGCACGTCTGGACTAGTTGAAGTGCACCTCAGTTTCTTCAGCATCTTCTGCATCTTCAGCAGGAGTTTGTATGAAGGTTCCCATTTGAAAGGGACCTTCAGTAATCGATTTCTTAATGTTCACTCATTATCTTTACCAGACAATACGACGAATGCGTTGTTGCCAAGGATTCAAGTCTGTTTCTGTCAAAGCATTTGTAGGGCGTGTATCGGAACGGCATTCCAAATATCTTCTGACATATTAGACACTCTGATGTATTGGTTATAATGCAATTAACGTGCACGGGATTTGCAAGTTAAGATTAAACCGATAGAAGTTTACGGGATATTACAAAATCAATAGAAAAAACCGTATTTGAATAATTGGTTGGATATTTAGTTTGTTGATTTGTTTAAAATTTGGCGCAGTTGGATTATGAAAAAAAAAAAATTTTACCCTATTACCTAAAATCTAAATTTGGTGTAAAAATAAGGTAAAAAGGCTAAAGAAAAAATTATATTTTACTAATTTGTCACCGCCAAAAAGTGTCGCTAAAAAAAAATTCAAACTGTCACCAAACCGCTGCCAAATAAATCAAGCAAACCGCCTCTTATATTTTTGCTAACTCGCCGGCTTAATTATTAAATTCAAACCGCTGCTTAAGTTGAGTAACTCGCTGCCATTTCTAGCTAACTCGCCGCCTAGAAGACCAACTCGCCGCGTATTATTTAAAGCAAACCGCCGCTGGTGAAATAAGGCAACTCGCTGGCAAGATTTAACAGCAAACCGCCGTAGAAAATTCAAACCGCTGTCTATCTGTTTTGTTCAACCCGCCGTGAAAGCAAACCGCCGCGATAAGCAACTCGCCGCCGAGGGTCCAAACCGCCAGGGGTTCTTTTCGTATTTTTCTATTAAAATATTCAAACCGCCTTGGTACCTGTCAAACCGCCTTCAATAAGGCAACTCGCCGTTTGATTTTTAAGCAACTCGCCGGCAAGAAAAATAAGCAACTCGCCTTTGACCTGGTCAACTCGCCGGCTACCTTTTCCTAAAAATCCGGATCTTGTCCCTATCTTTTGTCAAATCGCCATCAAGAACAATAATATAATAAGCAACCCACCACGAAGAACATCAATGACGAATTAAGCAAAATTACACCTAATGAGCTCTTTGTTCACGAAATAAGCTAGATACATGTAATACAAAGTGGGTATTTGAAGATTAACCATACATTAACATGTATTTCCTTGTGGATCTTTACAAATGAAGCAACTCTCCACGAAGAACACAAATATAATCCGAATCTTATAAGCTTATTTTTCAATCTAGAAGCTTGTATGTCACTTTAAATTGTAACAATCTAACCTTTTTGATGCTTAGAACAAAGAAAGAACAAGATTAACCAACAAAGTAAACCCAAAATAAATTTTGAGCCGTGAGCTATTTTCTTCAAAAATAAGCCACGAATTTGAGCTTATTTAACCATAAGAATCAATCACGAATCCAACTAGGCTCTGGTACCAATTGTAGGATCGTTTAAATCATAACACGGTGATGATTCTTGTGATTAGGCTAGTTTCTAGAGAGATAAACACATGGAGAGATTTTCTAGAGAGAGAAAGTGTATGTGTTAAAGTGAAAATGATTATTGACTAGCTTGCCTCTTCCAAAGTTGGAAGAGGCTTATATAGTTTTTACAAAATACCGGGTATTAGTACCCGGCTTAAAACCGAAAGACATACGATTAACTATTAAACTACGAACTATTATAAACAATAAATATACGGGGTGACCGAGTCTTTTACTCATATCTAACAATCTCCCCCTAAGGGAGGTCACCCTTGAAAACACTAGACTTAAGCTCTTACAGCTTGCAGTCTTTTGATTCTTCATGTTACATCTAGTACTTTGTTGTAGTGATCTTTAGATAACAATTGAGCTTGTTCACTTTGACTTGTTTTGATTTTGATCATGAGCTTTCTTGAGATCATCAGCCAAACTTAATCTCTCATCATCTAGTAATTTATTGCCATCTTGTGCACTTGTGAAGAAGAATATGATATCAGAGTTTGCGGAAGCTTTGACACCTTTATGAGATCTTTCATAACTTCATAACAAGTGTAGGTCGTGTCTGAGCATTCGGTTATTAACTTGACATTACTGGAACTGGGTATCTCCATCTCCATCTCCATCTTTAAATGATCCTGTAATGAAACAGTTAGCAATAAAGAGAAAATTGATTTGAAAAATCAGTCTAAGTGTTAATTATGAAAATATTTTGTAACACTTCGATAGTTTTGATTGGTTGTCAAATGTTCAATAACCGTCAATTCTTATGCTGGAACAAGTTTGATTCACGTAGAATCGCACCATCGTTTCTTTCCAGTTGACACAAGTTTGATTCTTGTAGAATCGCACAAGTCACCTACCTAGAGCTTGTTTGATGTAGGCTCTAGCAGGATTTCCATCTTCATAGTGAATACCTTCGTATCACTCGGATGTTCTGGCAATATCACAAGGATAATGCGTAGGACTCTTAAGATAACCTTGTTTCCACAGTGTGTGAAAGACAAGATAAATGGAAATGTGTCCTAACGAGATTAATTGATGATCTCTTGGCTCTAGACTCGAAAGTGCGCTTTGATATTAGTGATCGGAGGCTGGAGCTGACTGCCACCTTTTCAATACCGACTTACTCGGAGTGAGTGAGACAGTAGATTGCATGTTTAGTCTCCGTGACAAATGAGACAAGTTTCTTTCAAGAGAAACTCGAATGGCTGGGAAGGGTTGTGCATTGCATCACTGGGTCCATGATGTCGTCTTCAATGTCAGCAATCAACTTGTGATTCTGACAGCATATGTATTGACCCGGTTTCTGCCTTAAGTGTATGGAGGGCTTCTTTCTTTACACCCTTTATCTGTACAATTCTTTTTCATTCCTCAACCCCTTCAGTGCTTACCGAGACTTCATGACTAGCACCTTGTTGGGTATATTCCAGTACTAGCTCCATCTCAGTCGGCACTATTCCCTTGTTCTCACATTTACTCCTTTTAATCATACCTAAGGACTTCTGTACTAACTAGTGGATTGTCCCTGGGTAGATCCCTCCGGTTCTGGCAGGATCATAGGAACGAGTACCTAACCTTACCATCCTTATAACTTCGATAAAAGTAAATACATGGTCAGTCTTTTGGTACAGTTCACCTTGCCATAAAATCACTGTTGAAAAACTCAATCAGGTACTTATGATATAACTATCAAAGTGTTTAGTACCCGATTGTTTTTGCATTTCAGAAAAGCTCCCCCTCAACATGTGCATCGGTATTCGAAACTGTTTAGCACATGGGGGTGGAGAATACACCTTGAGAACCTTAGATGTATGATCATATTTTAGTTACAAGCTGTGTATGGAACATATTAATGCTCCCCCTCAATCGTTGAGGGTATGTGTTAGTGTCAGATATGATAATTTTGAAAGATTTTTTCGTTAAACTCAAAAACCTGGTTTTTTAAGTTTAATGAAAAACTCATGAAAGATTCATACACTGACACATAACATCAAATTCCATACTACTTAGAATGTACAAGATGTATGTTGCATTACCGATGATATTGATCTTAATCATTCACTTCTCTTGATTAGTTGGTAGCCAATATCTCTGAGTCTTCCACTAATGATGCATTCGAGATTTCTGATCTTTAACTTTCTCCCAAATATCTCGATGACCTATAGGTTTTTGTAGTGGAGGTGGTGGTGGTGGAAGTGTTGATGTTGTATCAGTTGTCTCTGTTACGCTAGAGGGAACATCAGCTGATGCAGTGAGAGCTCTAAAGATTTGGTTCCTTAGCCCGGTTACACTTTCCAATCGGCACCCAGACATTAAATTTGAACAACACTCTCCCCCTCAATCGATGACCCATTTTCTATTGAAAGAGCTGTAGTCATTGATTGAGTGTCAAATTGTCCAGATTGATTTTCAAACAACACTTTTACCACCGTGGTTAACACAAATAATTTTGAAGAATCAATTAAGAAAAATTATTTGGTTATCAAACAGGAAGACTTCTCTTCCGAATTAAGAAAAATGCACTAAAACGTACATTAATCCCAAATTGCATGGATATAAAGTAATCCATGCCTGGGGAAAATTAATTACCCGCGTTTGAGAACTGGGTTGCAATCTAAAGTAATTGCAAGCCATTTTTTAATTCCAAATGACTTAAAATATTTACTAAGTCCATTATTTTTTTTGTTTTTTTGTAAAATATGTACAAAGGATACACGAAGACACTTCGTTTATTTATCCTCTCCTTTTTGAAGGCGTCTGAGAGTTTTTGGGGTCAAACTCTTCATGCCTAGGCGTGGAAGAAGAAATTTGAACCGTTCTCTTGGTAATGCTTTTATGAGTATGTTCGCAAGTTGATAGTTCGTTTCCATAAAGTAGAGTTCAACCACTCTATTTTCCACTTGGTCTTGGATGAAATGGTGACGTATGTCGATGTGCTTTGATCGAGAGTGCTGGACATTATTACATCAAAGAGCAATGTCACTTTTGTTATCACAGTACAGAGGAATTTTATTGAATTCAAATCCGTAGTCTTTTAGCTGGGATCGCATCCAAAGGATTTGAGCACAACATCCAGACATGGCAATGTATTCAGCCTCTGTTGTAGATATTGCAGTGCTTCTTTGCTTCTTTGAGGACCAGCTAACCAATCTATCTCCAAGAAACTGAGCACTTCCCGACGTACTTCTTCTTGAATCTTGACATCCCGCATGATCCGCATCTGCATAAGCTGTTAGTGATTTTCAAAATTAAATTTTGGGTGGCATGATACGATTCGTTGGTATGCAACTAAGAATTGTAATGTAGTCCAAGATTTTTACAAATATTTTTGAGCAATCAGTTTCAAAGAGGTACATGTCCTCCATTAACCACTTTCCAGTCCCACCCCTAACTAAAAAAGGTCTGACCTTTATGGTTAAAAAGGGTAAGAACTTTCAGGAAAGGTTACACCTTTATTTGATTCTATGTTGGTTCAACAAACAAGTATAGGTGAGCTTCATAAAGACCATCTGATTCCCAACCCATACCCTCTCCTCCTCACCTAAGTTGAAGACCAACCTAGGATTCAGACGGAGCCCTTATCCTAGACCTTCTCCTTCTATAGCTATTCCTGATTCCAATCCAGAGGGTTCTGGTGGGAATCATGGAGGTCAGTCATCCAGTGATAGATCCCTATCCGGGAATGAGGATGGCCTGACACTCCAAAGTGTGTATGATCTTTGTATCTCTTTGTGTACACAGGTCTCAGCTCAGGCTAAAGAAATTAAAGCTTTGAAGGCTCAGGTCAAGAAGCTAAAGAAAGGAGTCAAACCACTTATCACACATCACAAAGCCTGGATGAAGAGTGTTGCACTGAAGACAAGATTGGCAAGGAAGACTTCTCTGAAGAAAAAGGGGGTACAAAAGGAGTATGTATCCAAACAGGGGAGGAAATCTGTCAAGGGTGAACCATCTGTGCATAAAGATCCAGCTTTTGATGATCTTGATGATATTGTGGATGATGCAATGGACTACATGGAGTCTGAGGATGCTCAAGATGAGGGGAGGACAAGCTCTGTGGTGTTAGAAGAGAAGGAAAGTGCAGATAAGGAAGTAAGTACTGAAGCTCCTGTTAGTACTGTCAAGCCAAATGAAGGTACCGACAAGAGAAATGAAGGTACTGACAAGCAAGATGGAGGTACCGACAGTACAAAAGTTAGTACCGATAGACAAGGTGAAGGTACTGCTGATCAAAATGAAGGGAAAAGTGCTACTCAAACAGCTCCAACAACAACTTCAACACCTACTCCAACAATATTTGGTGATGATGAGACCATTGCACAAGTTCTCATCACAATGAGTCAGAATAAACAGAAGGAAAAGGAAAAAGGAGTAGAGATTAGGAATGTTGAAGATACTGAGAGACCAAGGCCTACTTCAACAAGATCTGTGTTAACATTGAAGCCTCTTCCCAAGATTGATCCAAAAGATAAAGGCAAAAAGATGATTGATGAAGAAGGTGAATCTGATACTGAATCAGATGATATCACTGAAGCTGAAAAGAAGTTTAAAATGCTTGCTAAGGATGAAGAGGTGGCCAGAAAGGTTCAAGAAGAATGGGAAGCTGAAGAGGAAAAGAAAAGGTTAGCTGAAGAAGAAGCTACTAAGGTTGCTCTCACTAATGAGTATGATTTCATACATGCAAGAATAAATGCAGACAAGATTCTTGTTGGGGAGCTTCAAAAGGAAGAAAGAGAGAAGTTTACCATTGAACAAAGAGAAAATTTTCTTCATGATACCATTGCTGCACAAAGGAAATTTATTGCTCTACAAAGGTCTGAAGCTATCAGAAATAAACCACCTACAAGAAATCAGCTGAGAAACCAAATGATGACCTATTTGAAGCATGTTGGTGGAAAGAAGCAATTTGATTTGAAGACCAAAACCTTTAAAGAAATACAGGTTTTATATGAAAGATTAAAGAGGCAAGATCAGAACTTTGTTGCTATTAGATCTGCTGAGGATGAGAGACAGATTAAGGAGTTGAATAAAGACCCTAAAAAGAAGAGGTTTATCAAAGAAACTCCAAGGAAAGAAGATACAACAAAGGTACCTGCTGAACAAAAAGTGGCAGAGCAAGGTACAAAGAAAAGAAAGAGTGGTCATATGGAGATGCTTGCTAGGAAAAGGCCAAGACCACAGCCAGATGATGATAGTGATGATGAACACAGAAAATGTCTAAGGATTATTACATTTGATAGTACCATATATAGTGAAATTATGGAGACAAAATCTTTTATTGCTAGGGTGCACAAGGTTTCATCACCAAATGGGAATTACCTTGTTGTCTACAGAGTTAATGGGCACTTTAGGGTATTTAACTATCTAATGGAGGTACTACATATTTTTGATAGACATGATTTATTTCATTTATATGACTTGGTGATGAAGCAGTACTTAGAAATCACACCAGAAGATATTGAGTTGATTCTTTGGGGAGACTTGAAGATTATGATAGAATCCTCAATAGAAGAAAATGATTAAGGAGATTTCTAGAACAATCAACAAGAATGGGCGATTGTCAGATAGAGACTGTATGAAGCTTGTGGAGTTTGCATACTAGAGCTTAAGGATGGGACAATCATCTACATGCTAGTTGAAAGAAAGTATCCTCTCTCCAAGGAATTGTTGCAACAAATGCTTGATTTAGGATTGGAGGTTGAAGAGGAAAGTACTGCTGCACTACAATTGGTAAGATTCATTAAGCAACAGCTTAATGAGGAGTAATGTTGAGAATGGAAATGAGAAGGGTTTGGGTGTTGGCTAACCACCATACAACAAATGGTCATCAGTTCACCATGCTTAACAGGCATAAGAACTGGCTAGTCCATAAGCAAACGGCTTGTGGTAAAGACTTCTCAAATCTGTTTATGGTTGACAATTTACCAAAAATTGTATGGTTCTCAACTCACCTTGCTTCACGGTTAAGAGTTGGCTAGTCCAGGATTAAACAGTTCCTGGTAAAGACTAATCAAATATGTTGATAGCTGATAGTTTGCTAAAAACTATATGGTTATCAATGCACCATGTTATGACAATGAAGCATTGGCTAGTCCAAAAGCAAACGGCTTTTGGTAAAGATAAGTCAAATCCATTGATAGTTGGTAGTTTACTCAAAACTACAAGGTAATCAATTCACCTTGTTGTTTACAATAAAGAATTAGTTATCCCAGAGCAAACGGCTACTGGTAAAGGAATATCAAATCCGTTAATGGCTGGTAGTTTACCAAAACTACAAAGCCAACTTAGTTGGATGTTGCTGTGTTGCTGTGTTGCTGAGAAGACATGTTGCTGATAAAGATGGATAGCTGACGATGTCAAAATTATCAAAGATCAAGATCAAGATTTGACAGAATGTTTGGATACATCCTCCAAGAGTTCAAGATGAATAAACTGAAGAAACATGAAGGTTAACAAGTTAAACAATCATGTTTAGGGGAGGATTGTTGGGAATTATGCATTCCTGACTTAGTACCGCTAGTTATATTACTTACTACCGCTAGTTGTAATTAGTACTGACAGTACAAAGTTTGTACTGATCAGATTGTTAGTACCGTCAGTATAAAGTAGTTAGTACCGTTTATGATATATGCATGAGATATCTTAGGAAAGGATATGCAAGATCTTTATACGCGTTTTGTAAAGCCCATTAGGGTTTCCTTAGTCTATAAAAGGAACCCTAGGCATAGTTAGAAGATATAGTTCTACATAGATCATAGAGATCGAATAGTAATCATAGCTTGTAATCTGTAACTTAGACAGATTCAAGGTTTAATATAAAAGTTCTTTTGTGATATTCAATATTGTTCTTCTTAGCATTATTGATTAGTTTCCGCATAATCAATAGTGTTTACTCAGTGTTTCATTATTGTTGCTTTAGAATTATCTAAAGGAGCAAACTCTTTGCAAGCTGAAGGTTAAGATCTATTCAGTAAAACGATCCAACATTTCCCGAGTCTTGTGTCAATTTTCTATCTTTGGTACGGTTGGGAAGAAATTTGTACATTGCAAATGGGGATGTATAAAGCAGTCAAAACTCATGTATTTTTACTACCAACACAATTATTGGTACATCCGAATAATGGAGAATTATCGAATGAATTATCCGGAGCCATTATGATCGTGATCATGGTGAAATTACACCGAGTTTCATAGTATAGTATAGTGATTGATGCGTATTTTATTTTAAATATTAATTTACCAAGTTTTAAATTTATAAAACTCGATCTACCTGACAAAGCAACTAACGGGCAGATAACCCGGTCGTGGGTAGTATAGAATGGTAAATCCGAGGTCGTCCCAAGAGCTAAGTTGTAATTAGTTTTAATTTGAAATGTTACGTTTTAAAAAGGATTTTTGTATTGATTTGAAATAAATAACAATAAAATTAAATACTAAAAATTAAAAGAGCTGGAGATATCAGGAGAGAAAATGTGCTAACCTAGTTACTTCATTACTACTATTATGAAAATGTTTTCCTGTGCAATGTTAAACTATGGTTTCATTAGTAGTTTCTAAGGTTAATAGACTTGAATAGGCATATTTAGTCTATCCTATACTTCCCGCGATTCTGACTCAGTCCAAATCGTATAGGAGGTAGGATATCCATGTTACAGTCTATGATGGCAAAAGCGCCTGAAACCAATAGGGAAAACCAAAACCCGAACCGGTTGGGTCGGGTTCGGGGAGGGTTAGCGGGTATGGATACAAGTTCGGGTAGACATATTCTTTTATTCCCGGGTACGGGTTCGGTTACGGGTTCTAGTAATACATGCCCCGTTTACCCGTACCCGTACCCGTATCCGTACCCGTTTACCCCAATCTGTAACTGCTTTTATTGCCATTTTTCTATAAAGCCCAAATTTGTGGGCTCCTAGCCTTGATCAAAATATTTGACTCGTATTCTAAAAGTTAATTTTACCAACCATATCTTGGTAATTACAAACACATAGTCACGCTTGACTCTTCAGTTTTCATATCAGTTCTTTCATCTTTGGAGTTTATGTTTCCTGGTTCTTCTTTTAGCTTTTTAATTTTATCTTTTAATGTATTAATTGTTTGTTTATTTAAAATCATTCAATATATCTGGGTGTTTTGATTGTTTTCCAGTGGAATGTTTAGATTGGTGTGATCCAGGTAGTGTCTATTGAAGTGAAGTTAAGTTTTTAAGAAAAGTATAAGAAAGGTTGTTGAATGTAGAGAAGTTATGAAGTGAGAATAGTCACATATAGTGAAAACAGAATCGTGTGGTGAAGCCAAGTTGTGAATTGTCGAGAAGTGTGTGTTTTGTTGTGAAAGATTGGTTCTATCTAGGATTAAACTCGACATATGCGCTAATTGGTCATAAATTATTGTAAGTCCTAAAGTTGTGTACATTTAATTCGCCTAAAGGGAGCTTGTTGATTATGAAGTTAACTCTCGAGTAGTGGTAATCGGGGAGTAGAGTAGGTGGCTAAAGAGGTGTTCTTGACCGCACCACTAAAATAAAGCGTCGGTTTGCATTGTCCTTACCTTTCGCTTTATATTTTTATTTTACGATATCGCTTTACATTTTACTTTGCATCATATCTATATGTGTGAAAGGTGCTTATATTGTTTGATTATAAATTGTACCATAGATATAAGTTAATATTATTAGTAGCTATAGATTAATATAAATGTTGTATACACAACTATTCACATTGTGTAACTTGATCTTACAATTTGATACGAAACATTTTAAATTTTTAAATGGAAACGTATTCACCCCCCTCTACGAATTCCACACAAACATCTCTTAGGACCTGAACTAATCTATCTTCAAGTATAAACCCACTTATACCACTTATTTGCCCACTTTTATAAAATCCTCTTTTTATTCCCTTTATACTCTTTAAACCGTATTAAAGCATTCGACACTAACAATCATGCACTTACACCGACTTAATGACTTGTATCTCAAAATCCTTAAATAGTTATAAATGTATGTTTGTCATCCCCTCATCAATCATAAAGAACCTAGTTTCACTGATTTTTACAATAAAAATTAACCCAAAATGTCCAGTCCTAATTGTAAATGACCAATTTACCGCTAGTATAAAATCTGGGTTTTGGAACAAATTCCCGCTTTACCATTTTTGATCAATATCTCACCATCCGAAAACCCTAGTTAGAACCCATTCAAAAGCTCAAGTTTAAGTCTATCAATTATCTACAACTTTTAGTTTTAGAAAAACAGTACCTAGGTTCAAAAGTTTTATGATATATTCGTTTGAAAATCTGGGCATAATTTCTAGTTAGTTTTGCCATTTTAGTCGTAACTCATTCATCCAGAATGATTACGGTTCTATCCAAAGAACCACATAGTCCTCATGTTGTACCCTTCACCCATGTAAAGACTCAGTAGCCTCCAAGCCAACTAAAAGCCTGAACAAACAATATTAATAAAAATTATGTGGTACTACACCGAAGTTTTGTTTCACTATTTTGGTCAATCTCGACCATCCATAAGATTTGGCGTTCCATCAACTCGCCCACTAGGAAACTGAGATAATTAACCTATTCATTCATGTAAATAACCAGTAGGCTTTAAGCTAAAATTTCCCCATTAAAACACAAACTATCTGCAGGTCACCAATTTGGACTAGTTTTACTAATTTGGGCGTAACTTGGTCATCCGGATGAGTTACCGCTCCATCCATAGCACCACATACACCTTGTATGTAGCTCTATCCAACCAAGTCATAAAATAACAGGATTTGAGCCAAAGACTATCACATCACACCATCAACCCGAAGTCCGCAATTTATCTATCTTTGACAACTTTCAATGCAAGAACTAAGTAGTGTTTTCCTAATATCCCTAACATCATTCTAATGCCATACCAACATTAACAAATCATCCATGAACATCAAAAATCATCAATCTCAAAAAACCCATCACAAAAATTAAAAGAAAATGAGATCCAAATGCATGCAATTAAAATCAAAGAAAAGATGAGTTTCTTACAAAAGGATGACGAATGATCAAGAACATCAACAATGAGAAAGAACCCGCGTCCTCTACACCCAATTATAAAACCTAGATGATGTGTGGGCTGAAAAAAATTTAGCTTCAATGGATGGTTTTAATTAGTGTTTCTTGTGTAACAAGGATTGCACCAAGAGATAATGAGGCTATAAATGAAATATTTTGAAGTAGTATAACAATTTGAGTGGTTGTTTTGGTGGCTCATGGTGGCCGACCATGGTTGTTAAGGGAAGGAAAAATTGGATCAGATATTTATATAAAGAGAGAAATATGTATGTGTGTGTGTGTTTTATTTGAGTTAAGTAGGAGTTAAATCTAATAAGGGGGGGTGTTTGGTTTATAGTTTTGTAGGAGCACCAAAAAGAATAAAGGGTGTTTGGTTTATATATATTTTTTTGTCAATTGTGATGTATATTAGTGCTAAAAACATTTAGTTAAAGTATTTAAAGGATGTAAAAAATAACTTGACACGGTTTCGACTAAAACGTGAAACTCTCAACCAAACGCGACAAAATTACGACATTGAGCGTAAAATGTAAAAAATGGTTTTCAAGGGTCGGTTAGATTCTTTTAAAGATAAAATATCCATGAAAACACTTAAACGGATAAAATGCCCCTAATCACTGCTTGAATCGACAATAAACTAGAAATCGCGATCGCTTAAACCAAAAAACCATAAAATTTCACTTTAGAAGAAAATTAGAACGAAATGTTAATTAAATACTGACCTTAAAAAATACAGGTTGCCACAGGATGTGGCCAACATGTGACCCTGACTCAAAATTATGCTTTGGATATAATGAAGTCTTCGAGGTAAACGAGCAGGGGACACTTAGGCTATGGATATGTTTTCGCGATCATGAAAGACAAACCGTGAAAGGGATGAGTTACATAGTATTTGCAGAATATCTTCAAGTTCGTTACGGACAAACAAAGTACCGAGATACAACACGGAATGAAGGGTAATACGAATGGGTGTAGCCCAAAAAAACAGAAAAGTTTTGTGGTAAACATCGGACCCTTACATTAGCAACCTTGAACGATCATTACCCTTACAATACAAACGATCCAATACCAACACCACGGGGACATCAGAAACAAGGAGAAAATAATCTGCAACCTATAAGTTCATGTCCATGCAATTATTCATTTAAAAAATGGCTAAAAATCAGGATAGGGCATAACAACCTACATGAATCCGACCGTGAATTTATATTCAACGAATTTGGATTACTTGAATTATTATGTTAATGAAAATATGCAATGTAGATTGTAACCCATAATCAAGGGAGAATTTGACGAATATAACAGGGTGTTCGATAATGAGATTGAACATTTATCGAATGAGTTATTTTAAGAATAGGAAATAAAGGGTATGTTCTGGATGATGTATGGGGAAAATGTCAACAAAACTACAAGAAAACGAATGAAGCATGGCACGACGAGGGATACGAGGAGGATGAAATGTGGCGAAGTGGAGATGAGAAGACCGACTACGATCCCCCTATGTTAACGTTAAAACTTTTGAAGTAAAAAAAATTATTATTGTAATAGGAGGACATATTTTATAATGAATTACTGAACGAAGGATGAAGCTCTACGATTAGGGCATGTGAATGGAGCACGATTTAAAGCTATGATTAGGAAAGAACTAGAGGGCAATAAGTATGTTCATGAAGTGACATAGAAAGGGCATGAGTCTAACTTAAAGACTCGTTAATAAACAAAAGTGCTTGTCGGGAGACAACCCGTCCTTTATTTAATGAAATTTCCTTTTTGCATTAGTTGGTTTGCATGTTTCTTACTTTGTTTTGCAGAATCCAGAAGCTAGGAGGCAATTATCGAGACCGGCTCGACTCATAATCATGTGGTAACCTTGCTGAATCAACAACAGTTATGGCGTAACAACTTTAGTTTACGCCGTAACCACTGCAGTTACGACGTAAACCATTTCATGGTTACGCCGTAACACCTTAAAACTTAAAATTTTTACCACTTGATTACGACGTAACCATCAGAGTTACGCCGTAACCTCCTTCTGAAATCTTAAAAATTTAAGTTTTAAACATGTCTAAACCTTGTATACGTAAATGGACTTTGTGGGTATGTTCTCTAGAAGCCCTCACGAGACTAAACTCGTCCACTTGGGCCACCAAGTGGTTTAAAAGGCTTGTTGCATATGCTAAATGCAACCGTGATTCCTACGAAAGTGAGTTAGGTTTGTATTTCCTGTCCACTTTATAATTCTTGTAGAACGATTTTATGCATTGGTTTGTTTTGTGATCACAAGGGATAAAGAGCTTGTAAGAAGACGGAAATACTCTAAAGATTTTCGCCAAATTTCAAATTTCGAAGCAATGCTCAGGGAGTTTTTTGTCTTAATTCTACTCTTCCTTTTTTATTTCATTTCCTTAATGTACAATAGGGACATTGTATAAATCAAGTGGGGGGGGGGAGTAGAATTAATACTTGACGTATGTTTTGCCTTCGATTTTCTAGTTTTCTTTGAAAATTATGCCAATTTTAAAAATTTTGACAAATTTTTCTTAAATAACTAGAATTAATCTTTGCCGAATGCACATTACCCTTTATTATACTTGGTGAGATTTATGCCTAATATTCCTTTTCCATCATATTAGTCAAAAATCCACCAAAATATTGAGTGTGCCGGTAGTATTGTAGACTTTAGAACTTGGCATGTATATCATTTCGAGACCTAATTGATTAGCAGGAATAGATAGTTCAAAAAGGCAACACATAGGAAATCACCCAAATAGCCTACATGTGTGTGTTTATCGACTTGTTACACTGACTTGTCGACCTCCCATGACAAACTCTTTTGTTGCACTCATTATTAGTGCAAGATACCCCTAGATCACCCTTGTTAAACCAATCTATGTTTTCACCCTACTCTATATGTTTTGTTACATCATTTCACCTTAGCCTACCATGTAATCTTTATTTTCTTTGTGTTGAAATCTCTGGCTACTTAAGTCTATGGTTCGAGGGGAATGGGAACGAGAATTATATGCATTCGTGGAAGAATAATTAGTTATGATCTGTAAAGACCTCCTGTATCACCACTTTTGACATTGTTTATCTCAAGTGAGGGGATGTGCGTATAATATCGGATGTTGTAGGGGCAATAATTAAAGATATAAACTCCTGCAACATTTGCATATTTATCATGAAGAAAGTAAAGAAAATAGGGTGAAACATAATGCCACCCATGTGCTAAAAATGTAAAGATGGTGCAAAATAAAAATAAAAAAATGGAGCTAGTAGCCTATTATTGCACCAAGACATCTCAGTAATGAAAAAAATGGAGCTAGTAGCCTATTATTGAAGATCAATTTTTGGACTTAGACTCTTGGACCCATGGATGGACAGTGGCTAGTTATAACAACCTTAGATATCTTTAGACTATTTGTTTTGTGTTCTTATTAACAACCATTAAATGTGTATCACATGTCTATTCAAATCCCTTTATCACCCTTTAAAATCATAATACCCTTGTTGCCTTTAAGAATTATTTAGACATTAATTCTAACTGGTGCAGATTTATGTACTTTTCAAGCTTATGATAGAATACATGCTATGACTGTGCAATTGAGTGATCACCCCGAAAATAAAACATTTAGACTAGTGGAGAGCTGAGTGACTTTTTATCCCCTTTTCGTGAGGTGTTCGGCTTTGATGTTTTCTAGCATAAGAGTTTTATAAATTCATTTCTTGAAGTTATTCTCGAAAAATCTTTTTATGAAATGTTCTAACAGGTTCTACTTGAGGGCAAGCAGAAGTCAAGTGGGGGGATATTTGATAACATCAAATACTTAATACTTTTTGGTGGCAAAATACCCCCTATATTACTTGCAAATGTTTCACTAACACTCGAAAACGAGATATTTTCTATCATTTTTGTAGTTTTCAGGTGAAATGCAAGAAAGTGACAAGAAACAAGGAAAAAAGGGCTCAAAGTGTAATTTTCTGAAGAATGTTATGGCGTAACACTAAAAATGGTTACACCGTAACATAAATTAAGCAAGTACGAAGATCAAGGACAAGGTTACGGCGTAACACCATATCTAGTTACGCCGTAAACAAATATTTGGAAGGAAATCTTACTCATAACACCATATCTAGTTACGCCGTAAGCATGAAGATCCACAAATATGGAATAAAGATCACGTACATATGGAAATTATTTAAAGGTTACAGCGTAACACCATATCTGGTTACGCCGTAACAACTGCTTAAATATGGAATGTCGTGTAAGAAGGTTACGGCGTAACCCTTTATTGGTTACGCTGTAACATGTTCGATACCTATAAATAGAGGCCTCATTCAAGCTATTTCGACATCACTTCCTCCACCTGGAGTCCAAAGGAGATCACAGTTTACTTACTTTTTGTATTTAATCGTTCAAATACGAATACTGTAAGAATTATGAGTTTTCAATCTATGATTTCTTCTATTTCTTGTTGTGTTTCCGTTACCATGAGCAGCTAAGCACTTAAAGTGTTGGCCTAGTTATGTAATTACTGTTGTTATGATGTTTGTTTCCTGTTAGGTTATGGTTTCATTAGATATTCTTTGACTATCGTGTAACCCTGGGTTTTGGTAGTATGGGTGGTTTGGACCTAGCTTGCCCCATTATTAGATTATCTAGTCAATATGGGATCCAATGGGTACTAGGGAGGATCACTAACTCCTTACCTAGTGTCGGAACTAACCGGTCACTGCATTTATCACTTAATATACTTAAAAAGCACAGGAACTCTTTCACAAAGGGTTAATAATCTTTATAGGTTATTAGATATGTTTTGGGAATAGTTGGGATTAATCACTGCAACATGGATAACCTACCTCCCAGACGATTTAGGACTGATTCGGAATCGCAGGGAGTATAGGATAGACTGCATATGCATATTCAAGTCTATCGACCTTAGAAACCGCTAATGAAACCATAGTTTAACATTGCACAAGAATGATTTTTCATAACAATAGTAATGAAGTAACTAGGTTAGCATGTTTTCTCTCATGATATCTCCAACTCTTTTAATTTTTAGTAATTTATTTTATTGTTATTTATTTCAAATTAATTCAAACTACTTTTCAAACGTGACATTTCAAATTAAAACTAATTACAACTTAGCTCTTGGGACGACCTCGGATTTACCATTCTATACTACCCACGATCGGGTTCTTTTCCCGTTAGTGCGTTGTCAGGTAGATCGAATTTTATAAATTTAAAACTTGGTAAAAATATATTTTAAAATAAAATACGCATCAATGACTGAGAAACTTTACTGAATCTAGCCAAAAATCACACTTTGAAAACTTGTCATATAGTTGCTCCTTCTTAAGTAGCTCCAAGATAATCTTTAGGTTCTCTTCATGCTCTTCTTTGTTCTTGGAATAGATCAAAATATCATCAATGAACACAATCACAAACTTATCAAGATATGGCTTGCATACTTGATTCATTAGGTCCATAAACACAACAGGCCCATTTGTCAGTCCAAACGACATCACTTGGAACTCAAAGTGACCATACCGAGTTCTAAATGCAGTAATTGGAATGTCCTCTTCTTTAATGCGAAGCTGGTGGTATCCTGATCGCAGATCAATTTTGGAGTACACGCTCGAACCTTGAAGTTGGTCAAACAAATCGTCGATTCTCGGAAGAGGATAACGATTCTTGATCGTCAGCTTGTTCCGTTCGCGGTAATCTATACACATTAGAGAGGATCCATCCTTCTTCTTTACAAACAACACCGGAGCTCCCCACGATGATGAACTCGGGCGAATAAATCCTTTCTCCAACAGTTCCTTCAGTTGTACCGACAGTTCCTTCATTTTGGACGGTGCCAGACGATACGGTGTTCGTGCAATAGGTGCAGCCCCGGGTACCAAATTGATTTTAAATTCTACTTGCCTAGGTGGTGGAAGTCTTGGAAAATCATCAGGAAACACATCAGGAAAGTCACGAATCACTAGCACGTCTTCCAGGCGCTTCTCCTTCGCTTTCTTTTCAGTCACTTGTGCCAAAAACATCTGACAACCTCTCTCGATATACTTATGGGCCTTAATATAAGATATGGCCATTAGTCGGGACGGACCTTTGTCACCCTCGACTATCAGTGTCTTATTCCCATAAGGTATACGAACAACCTTCTTACCACAGACGATGATGGCATCATGCTCGGCTAACTAATCCATCCCCACAATAACATCGAACGTATCAAGCTCAATAGGCATAAGATCGATCTCGAAAAGGTAGTTCACTAAATTTAGAGTGCATCCTCTCAACACCGTGTTAGTGCTAACCACTTTTTCATCAGCTAACTCGGCTTCATAACTAACATTTAGTTTATCCTAGTTGATATCTATTAAGTAACTAAATCTAACTCTTATCGGAACCCGAATCAAACAAAACAGAAGCATAGCGGTTATTGAGTAGAAACGTACCCGTAACCATATTTTGCCCTTGCTTGTCATCATCCTTAATCACGTAGGCTCTACCACTAGCGTTCCCACCTTGTGGCTTGTTCTTCTTTGGGCAGTGGTTCCTTGTATGTCCTTGCTCGCCACAATCATAACAAGTCTAAACGGGCTGAGCATTTGCACCAGTGGCAACATTATTTTCCTTAGAATACCTTGCCTTGTGCCCAACCTTTTCACACTTATGGAACTAAATCATACAAGTACAATATGATGAACAAAGCAACGGTTACACAGCGGGGGTAGTCCAGGAGGCGCATTACCTTCGCTCGGAGCAGTGGTCATAGCGCGCGCATTTCCTTACTTTTGGTTATTCTGCTGATGGCGAGAATTATCTTTGTGATTACCCCTACTATTGTTCCTACTTTGGAAGTTCTCCTACTTCTTTTTGTTTCCTTCTATTGCCCTCTCATGCTTCGCTTACACTTTTTGTTCCATCAACTTGTGCGCCATACACACAACTTCACTCAGATTAGACAGCTTAGAAGAAGTGACCTCACCCTTGATGTTCTCGGACAATCCTCGGATGTA
This sequence comes from Tanacetum coccineum, assembly GCA_026074375.1. Lineage (NCBI taxonomy): Eukaryota > Viridiplantae > Streptophyta > Magnoliopsida > Asterales > Asteraceae > Tanacetum > Tanacetum coccineum. Next base: position 5,959 of record BQNB010021176.1, on the reverse strand, counting down.
CGCATTAACTTTCACCCTTTCCAGCTCAACCATTCTTGGACACATCAAGGCCAATTCATTAAACTTCTGAGTATAAGCAACAATGTTATACTCCTTAACCTTCAGATTCCAAAACTTATGCTCTATTCTTTGAACTTCTTCTGCTGGGCAAAACTCCCCAGTCATCAATTGCTTCATTTTAGTCCAGGGCATTTGGTTAACAGTCTCCAAACCCATGGTTGCAACCTTAGAGTTCCACCAAGTCAAAGAAGGTCCTTGTAGTGTAGCGGCAGTGAACTTAACTTTCTTACCTTCTGCACATTCACTGATTCTAAAAATACTCTCAGTTTTCTCAAACCATCTTTGTAATTCGACAGCTCCTTCAGTACCATGAAAAATAGTAGGGTTTCACTTCATAAATCCAGCGAAAGTGCACTCTCGGGCGGCAGGTGCTCCACCTTGACCAGATCCGCCAGCACCGCCAGCATTACTTCCAACATTTTCTCTTCTAGCTCGATCAGGAGTTAGAGCAGCATTGATCCTCTATGTGATCATTCGCTCAATGGCAGCTTGAGTCAAAGGTCTTGATTTTGGTGGCTTGATTCTGTCACGACACAAAATAAAACCCCGATAAGCATTCATACAATGATATAATCATAACATGTATAAAGCAATTCAACCTCACAATAGTCACATGACATCAAGTAGTAATCAAAAGATAGTCATTCATTATTCATCACAAAAGAGTTAATACATAGTTGCATTGTTTCATGAAATGATACAAATCGTTATAACCAATAGCATCAAGTATACTAACTGAGGATTCAGCTTAGTGATTACACAATAAAGATACTACTAATGAAACTAAACTACTAAGAGTCACAAGGGGATCCCCGCGGCTCAAATGATGGACTCTCCTCATCCTCGACTGGAACATTGATAGCCTCATTCGGTCTTTCTTCAAACACAACTCCCCTACGAATCATCTCCTGATAGAATTCATGAGCTTGAACTCTAGTCCAATAGAGATCTCTCTCGACTCGTTCTTTCTACATACGAAGAAGTGTGTTTCTTGACCTTGCTTCTTCCAATTCTTTCTTCAACTTCTTACACTCAGCTTTTTCTTCAGCATTACCAAGCTTTCTAACCAGACTCCCCATTGCAGCCGCTCCTTCTTCCACACTAGATCGCACTTCATGACCCAAATCCAAAATCAGCTTACCATAATACTTATCCTTTGCTTTCCCGTTCTTTTCGACCAATGCATGTGTTGTCTCGCGACCACACAGTCGCCTTGAAAGAGAAGCAATCCAACCAAAAAAAAGAGTTAATGTCCATCCTCATGAAACCAGGCAACAAACTATCGCCGTCCTCTCTGTGGAAAGTGGTAGTAGACGACTCACCTGCCTCATAGACACTAGCAGGAACAGTCTCATCCTCGGGCTTAACCGTGTCCTCAACCTCAATCACATCTTCAGGTTCTGAATCAGAAGCAGGTGGTGGAGGGTTAAGAGGATCCGCCTCTACATAAGGAAATATCATCTCTGGCTCATTTTCTTCTTCCTCAATGTCTACTTCCATATCATCTTGTTCTTCGTGAGGTTCCTCCTCCTCAAACTCTTCTTCGTCTTCGAACTCTTCTTCTTCTTCCGATTCCTCAATCTCATCGACTAAGGCATGCTTAAGAATAGCGGGAGCAGGATCGGGTAAATCATCAACATGATCAGGAGGGAATACGTTTACCATGATAATCTAAAAATTACATAATAATATTTAATAAATATTCTTATTAGAATATCATTATTAAAATAACAGTTGCGTAATTATGCAACAAACGACTATGCTTTCAAACAAGCCTAATAGTCAACATATCTCGAATATATAATAGTATATTTATTATATAATCGCATAACAGTCATGCACCCAACATGCGCAAAAGATTTTAATAACCATGCACCCAACACGTGCAAAACCATTTTAATAACCATGCACCCAACACGTGCAAAACCATTTTAATAACCATGCACCCAACACGTGCAAAACCATTTTAATAACCATGCACCCAACACGTGCAAAAACATTTTAAAGTGAAACTCTTTTCGTCAGTAACCAAAGGCAACGAGGAGTCTTGGCGTGTGTAGAAGAGTTATAGTTTAGGTTTTTAAAACTCGACCTAGTTCTCTATAACCTTAGGCTCTTGATACCAATCTGTAACACCCCCATTTTCACAATGCGCAACGGAATACACAATGGGTGTTACTTCAAAGCACAATACACCAAGATATAGAAAACGACTCAAAAGAGACGTTTATAAAACATGTGTTCCATTATTTAAATCAGAGTAAATGCGTTAGGTCCCACAGAAAATCGTAACCAAATCCATCACAACATTTGAAAAGTAATTGTTTCAAATTAAAGACATTGTTTTATGAAAACAAGGAACACATTAGCAAGCTTCTACACAAGCAACCACACGCACAAGACCACCATTCCATCATTGTCATCACCCTTGGTTACCTGAGATAAAACATGCTAAAAACATCAACAAAATTATTGAGTGAATCCACAGAGTTTATAAGCAATGAGTATAAAACTTTGAACACACATATAGTTCTCGGGTAAAACATTGCAACGAATACAATGTATTAAACTTTCATTTCACGCATTAAGCTCATGACACCGATACCTTAACAATACAAATATCTTTTCATACGTCTAAAACTCGTGCCCCAAAACAAGGTATTATTGCCTCATACCTACTCGTCTCAATACAAAACGTCCATTTGACAGGGTGTTCACCAATGGATCCATACCCCGGACGGGGTTGTCAAACCCAATAGATCTATTTAATGCACAAGCGTTTACCTCACGGGGTAATTAACGGTTCATGAAATTAGGGACTTTGGCAATAGCTACTCATGCGGAAATAATCTCATAATCGGGTCTAGCATACCATAAAATCATATGTGTTCGATTTTTCAAAACCAGCATGTATATCCCTCGTGGGTTTATAAAACAAGCAAATATTTAAAATGAGAGGCTATGAACTCACCTTAATCAAAAGTATCCAATCAACAACTTAACACGAGCAAATAACCTTCACGCCTCAACCGCGACCTATATATAATATATATAGCGGTACGTGACTACGAGAACATATACCATATAACCATAACTAGCATACATATATAATCATATACTACAATCTCCAAGTGCGACGCATAAATATTTATTTTGACGCACCTACATGGGTACAACATTTACCGTAAAGTTTCCGTTTTTAGAAAGTTGCCGAAATTAAGGATAATATAAATCCGAAATAATGTTTCATTATTATTTAGCTAACATTAAAAACCCTTTTCTCATAAAAGATCATATTCAAGAGTATACGCAAGTTTGACTTTCAAAAGTCAAACTTCGTAGTTGACTTTTACACCAAAATTTACCAAACTTAATTTGGCCGTAAAACGTTCGTTTTTAAGAGTTACGAGATCCACTTTATATCAAAACGAACCTAAAGACATTCTTTATTATTTTTCAAAGCCTAAAATAGATTTCAAAAATTTCTCGACACGCTACGAGGCGGTCAAACTTTTTGGTCAAAATAAGCGAGTACGAAACCCATCAAAATGCCATTTTTCACCTCAAACGACATCAAAAATACTCTTTACTAGCTTATTTATACTCAATAAACTCATCCAACTTCAAATCACTCAACCAAATACTTATTTGATACTTTCACACTCGGATCTATAGTATAAACTATATACGCGCAACATAGTACATAAAATAAAAATGCAACAAGCTAAAATAGTGTTCTTACAATCACTTGACACAATAAAATAGCTCACAAAAGTTTTCCTTCGGCTTTTCCCCTTTTGACTGGTTCGAACAAAGACCCAAACAACAAAACCAAATCTTTTTAATCAAAACCCACTTTCCAATCAACTAGATCTATCAACTATAAACACCATTTTCAACCCACATCTTCAAGAACTTGACCCAAATCAAAACTAGCAAAATACTTATTGCATGTGATAAATTTTTTAGTGGGATATGCTCACAACGATACAAGGATTAATAATTTGTAATTGGATAGCAATGCACGTAAATTTTTCGATGGTCTTGGGTGGTGTTGGTGGCTCGTCGGTGTAAGGAGGGGGGAGGGGAGGAAAAGTAGACTTTTTCTAAAAATGAAAAAATGAGTGTGTGTGATTACTTATATAGGAAAATACTTTGGCCTTTTGACACTTTTGACCCTCCATCTTTCAAAGTCTTTCAAAATTAAATCACAAGGGTGTTTGTTTCGAGCTTATAACCGACTAAAGGCTCGGGTTTTACCATTTCATCAATATTTTCTTTCGTTGACTTTAATTTATTTTAAAACATTTAGTAAAATGTTAAACCACGTAAATCACGACTTTTAGACATAGATTTTACAAAAACTCGGGGAAAGCCATAAAACACTAAAATAAATATAATTTCGCTCTCGGAGCAAAAATATATAATTCTTAAATTTTCTCAAACGTTTTAAATGAATAGAAATTTAAAACACGGCTTGAAATTTACCCAGTAATTGGCAATTTTCACCAAACTGACAAAAAACATAACAACCATATCCAACTATATAGTAAAATAATTATCATGGTTCGAAGTAAGTATTGACCTGAAACTCGGGTTGTTACATGCAATCATAAGTAAATATTAATGAATCTAGCCGAGCATGTTAAAAGGAAGTGAAGAACAAGAACCAATCACACAATACATAGACATATTGAATGATAAAAGATAGGAGATCTCACTTGATTAAAACATGTAATTAAGGCTGATACAATAGGGTTTCAACACCATAAAAACAGCCTAAATAATAGCTATAATCATATTCTAAAAGTAGGGTTTGGTTCCCAAAAGTTACACACTTAAAACCCTAAAAACGAGTTTGTATATATAGGAAAACTGGTGTGACGGCGTCGCCTTATAATCCTGACACTGTTGCCCCGCCGAATATTCTAGAGCTTCTTTAAGTCGGTTGGATCCTGACATCGTCGCAAGAAGTCTGACGCCGTTCTTTGTAAGCCATGACACCGTTACAATAAAATGTGACGCCGTCTCCACGCAATGTACGCGTATTCTTCAAGAGATTTGGTGTAGAGTCGTAGACTTGTTTGTTTCTTCTTCAAATGAGCCCAAGTCACATGTATTTCCTCCAAAAGCCATCCAAGTGCTGAAAACACAAAAAGGAACTATTAAGTACATAATTTAGGCATAATTGCACGATTTAGAGGGTTAAATGACCCCGAAAAAGTGTATAAAATGTCACCTCATCAAATACCCCTACACTTGGGATTTGCTTGTCCTCAAGCAAATATGTTTTTCTACCTAGACAGTAGCAATATTGAGGGCATTTAACTTACTTTTTAAAGATATTTTACGACACAACCTTCTAGACCTCGTAAATAAAAACACGGAAGTTACATACTAATACCTCACATAAGTGTTTAGATTCTCTTTTTCTCTCAGGTGTACAATGAATTATAACAGTATAGGAAACGGGAAAATAACACTCATTACCTGTCGTAGCATATAAATTACCATAGGCTTGGTAAAGGATCAAACCTCTACCGCTAGGCGCAAGTACTAAAAATTACTATCAAAGAGGTCTTTAAAAGGGTTGTGGGGTGTAGGTGTATGATAATAATAATGGAAACGGAAACATATGGGAAATATTTGGGGGTGACTTTTTGGGTGAATTTAGGGTGAAGTGGTGAGTTAATTATTAAAAGGGGTACATGTTGATTGGGTTGCTAAGCCAAAGACTCGACCACTTGGACAAAGATGTACAATACTCTACAAAACTCTACATCAAACTCTTTTCTTTTTCTTTTCTATTTTTTTTCTTTTTTTTTTGAACATAATACATCATTTGAGGTTTATAAACATACGCCTATACTTGAGCTTTTGATACTCAATACATAAGCTA
>BQNB010021175.1:25928-64568 GCA_026074375.1 Tanacetum coccineum | reverse complement strand
ACTCAGGCGCGTCACCATGAGTGGCAGCGTCAGGATGCATATAATCATGCTATTAAGCATATCATGCGTACCCAGGCCCTGGAGGCTGGAGCACGCGTTGACACCTTAGAGGACACTGGTAGTAGTTCCTAGGGTTACCTTTCTATCATATTGTAGCTATACTATATAGCCTGCTAAGTGTTCATGGGTTACTCCCAGCTAGCAGACTATATAGATCTTGTGTTTCTGTTTAGCTATGTTGTATAGCTTACTAAGTATTACGGGTAACTCCTGGCTAGTAGGGCTCTAGGTTGATTTTCATTTTGTAACCTAGCGGTAGGGAATCATTGTGTACCAAATAGATCATGTATGTTTCCAGATTATATATGGAATGGATGTATTATGTTATGTCGATCTTGTGTTGATTGTTTCACTGTGTGATGTGATCTCATTTTATTTATGGTGCATATGTCATGTCATGTTATGATTGCATGAAATCTAACGGGTATTATATTTTCTTGTGCCTTGAAGAATAATGGCAACTATTAATCAAGGGATGAGTGTCGAGGAAATTGAGCAGATTGTAGCCCAGCGAGTGGCTAATGCTATCGAGGCTATTGCTATCTATGAGTCAATAAACCAAACCAAACAGCGAGAAAACAAAGTAGTAGGGAATGCTAGCAACAAGGGGAAGTAGGAAGGTGACCAAAATGGAAGCCCAAATCAACAACAAAACAAAGAGCATAAGGTGTTTAGAGCACACTCTGTTGGGCCAAACTACAAGAAGGAATACCTTGGATCTCTACCTCTGTGTAACAAGTGCAAGTTTCACCACATTGGCCTGTGTATGGCAAGGTGTGAAAATTGCAAGTGGAGGGGTCACCAAGCAAGAGATTGTAGGATCTCAGGTCTGAAGACAAAACCAAGGCCCTCAATGACAAAACTGAAAGCTGAAGTCACCTGTTATGAGTGTGGAGAGCTAGGACACTACAAAAGGGATTGTCCACTAGTGAAGTTTCAAAACCGTGTTGACAAGTATTGGAAAGGAAAAGCTCGTAGAGACTCTAACGCCACGACGTCTAACATCAACATCTAATAGGAGACCTATTACCTAGAAAAACTTAAGTTGGAATTATCGTAGACTTTATGTCCTTAAGAATTCCCGTTGTATTTTCTCTTAAATTTCAGTTGTACTGTACGAATGATTTCAAATTATCTATCAAGTAATGTATCACCAATTTTTTTTGTCAACTTTACTTTCACTATCTATTATGCAAAGTAAATGATAACACTATTTTGACGAAAATGAGCGTTGCATCGTTAACCCTCAAATATACATAGTCTGATCACCTATGTATATTTGGTGCATAGACTGATCATCTATACATTCAGGAAGGACCATGTCATGCTCAGGGTAGTCGCCTTAAAACTTCTTGTTAAGAAACAGTTTTCTGGTTATATCAAGTTTGGTAGGTGTATCCATAAAACGTACCTATCACGGAGAATTAAATTTGTAATCATAGTAACTAAGTCAACCATCACACCTCCTCACCGCATAGAGTTGGCATCATTACACCAAACCCTAGTTCGGAAAGTCAAGACGCCTTCCTAGTCACCCTAGGACGATCCACTGACAAGTTTACTCGTAATTAAGGAATATACCAATACACCATTTACAACGTCTCCGTAATACCATAGGGCTTAGTAATTATGACTATTGGCTTGGATCTCCCTAAACATATCATGAATGCTCGGACTAGAGCACAGAAACCAGAGAATCTTAAACATGAAGACGTAGGAGGTATGATTAAGAAGGATATACCGAAGGAGGAGTTGGAGATAGAGTGATGCTTAAGGATTCGCCTTGGAAAGGGGAGTGTACGTTTTGGCAAACGGGGGAAGTTAAACCCCAGATATGTTGGACCTTTCAAGGTGTTGAAATAGGTTGGATCCGTTGCTTACAAGCTTGAGCTTCCTGAAGAGCTGAAGCAGGGTTCACAATACATTTCATGTATCAAACCTAAAAAAGTGCTACGCCGATGAACCGTTAGCCATTCCGTTGGATGGACTTCCTTTTGATGATAAGCTTCAGTTTGTCGAGGAACCCGTAGAGATCGTGGACCATGAAGTTAAATGGTTGAAGCGAAGTCGTATCCCATTAGTCAAGGTTCTATGGAACTCCAAGCGAGGTCCTGAGTTCACATGGGAACGTGAGAATCAATTCCGAAAGAAATACCCTTAGTTATTCGCAAAGACCGCACCGTCGTCAAGTGCCGCGTCTTAAGCCTTGAGGACAAGGCTCACTTAATGGGGGAAGACTATAACACCCCATGTTTTAGGGTCATTGACGTCGTCAATAAATTCACTATGTACTTTTAGCATTATACGCGTTCGCTTTTAAATCGTAAACGTTAAGCTAAATCGCGTAAGCTAAAAATTAGCTTTCAATGTAAACGGGCGTCAAACAATTAAATATTTACATCAGGCAAGTGTTAAGTAATTATTTTGATGATAATTATTAACTTTGTTAATTTTATTTTTATTGGTTGCGTAAATTGATTTTGTTTCGCGATAAATTGTGTTTAGGCATTCCCGAAACCACCAAAACTTTTCTACGCTTCAACAAATAAACACATTTATACCTAATACATAAAAATTACAAAAATATATCCTATATATCTATTTATGACCGAATTTGTTGCAATTTATACAAAGAAATATGAAAAAAATCTTGCAATTTGGTCTATGTACTTCACTACACCATTAAACCTAGGCATACTTTGTTTCTTTGACCAAAGACCAAGACCAAGACCCTAAAGACCCTCAAATGTTTCCCTTGACTAGTCTTACATGTATATTACTTATACATTGCAAGAGATAAGATCATATAACACATACACTTCATTTCATAAGTAAAAAGTTCACCATCTCTTTGTTTCTTCCATCAAAACCCACGTCCCATATTAAATTTCAAGAACCATCCATGCAAATTTTTTATACCACATTTACAAGCACTCACACATCATATCTAAGATACCTCAAGATGATTTGAAGCATTGGTTAAGCATTTGCAACGGTTAAATAAGAAAGGAAGCTAGGATTTTTCTTGGAAAAGTTAGGGTTTTCTTGGTTGTAAAAGTTAGGGTTATAAGCTAAGCAAGGGTTTGTATTTTTGTTGGTCATCATATCTCATCATACTAAGGTTATCTAAGACCCTACTCATTTCATAACCATGATTTTATGTGTATATAAGTTCTTTATAGCAAAATCACCATTAGGATGCTTTAAACATGTAAAATGAATTTCTACTTGTGATTATGGAATTGTACACTTGCACACATGTTATATGGATGGTAATATGAGGTTATAAATGGGTACACAAGTGTGTGAGACACCTTGGTTTATGCATAAAAAGTGTTAATACAAGATTAGGGTTTTTAAGAGTTTACTTAAAAAGCTACAAGTAAAAGTGTGTAAATAACTTACTAATCTTGTAAATCTAGTTATCATAGACTTATTTGGACAAAGTATGGACTATAGACATTATTATATGTATCATATGTGACAAATAAGGTTATAAAAGACTTATGGTAAATTACAAAATGGAAAAGTGCATAAAACAAGCTTTATATATACGATTTACATATAGATGTTAAAGGGCTGTTTTGAATTTCGAATTGCCAACTGTGGTTTGACCTTTCATAAAAAATTACGCCTCAAATGACGATTCCAAAAAGTAAGAAACTCTAAAACGATTAATAAACGAAAAGATACGATAAATATACCGTTATAGCTTTATTACCGGATTTATAAAAATAAATTTTAAAAAAAGGTTACTGTTCATCAGACAATAATTGGAAAACATCATTTATATGATAAAGCTTTTAAATACGAGAACGTACTCGAAAGAATCGCTAAAAACGGAGCTATAACGAATAAGTTTACGCCGTTTCGGGTTTTTTACCGGTTAACTAAAACTATAAAAATAAGTTTATAACTGGTATGAACAGTAAAAATCACTGTTCATCAGAGAACTAAAAATATAAAAATGTCAAATTTTGATAACTCGTCCTAATACGAAAGCGTGAACATAAGAAACGGGCTTAAAACGAGAAAGTTACGCACTATTTTATAACTTGTGCACTATTTTCTGAGATAAATAGTGTTGGTTTGTTTTTAATAAAAAAAATTGCGAAACTTTTTAGACTCACTTAAATAATATTTATACTTGTTTTAAACTTTATAAATATTATTTTATAAAGGCGATTAAATCATTTAACGATTACGAGAATACAAATACATGATTAATATGTATTAAATGCGATTTAATTTCACAAACACAATTAGATGGTGATGTAGCTATATAGAATTATATATGATGTTAGTTAATCAAGGTACTTAGTACTTATATGACCTATAATTGTTTAGGTTGCATTCGGGCGTTTTAGTGACGCATTTTTCACTTGTGAAGTATATTATTGATTAACTCACTCGAGGTGAGTTCATAGCCCCATGTTTTACATTTTATAATGATTTACAAGTTTTGGGGTGAGAACATGCTTGTTTTACAATTGAACGCAAGTGGACATTTTTATATATCGATTTCGTTTTGCCTAAGTAGCTTGAACCCAATATGCCCGGTATCATGAACTGTTAATTTCTGGATTGGAAGCGCGAGTATTATAAATAGATCTATTTGGGATTGACCTCCCCGTTCGGGTGACTAGCTATCACCAGGAACGAACGTTATAGTATGTCGAATTTGGGATGTTTCGGGTTGAACATCATCATGGGCAATGTAGGCAATATTTATATATTGTATTCATATATGTCTAGCTTCAGTGTCATGAACTTAGGAAAACGAAATGCCAATTTTTGTGACGAGTGTACATGTTGCATAGTCACGGGGGAAATCTTGCGGTTCTGTTTTATACAAATATAAACCTATGAATTCACCAACTTTATGTTGACCGTTTTAAGCATGTTTTTCTCAGGATTACAAGGTACAAGGATACATTGGTGGTCTATATTTTTGGAAACATGGCTATAAAGATTCAAGTGTATTGCAATTTGGGGATATTTATTATGAAGTCAAATCTTCACATTTTTAAGGATGGACAAGTTAAAGCATGACGATTTTGTATTAACATTTTATTAAATCCAATGTATCATTTTTAAACGACTCGATTTGTGGTCGTTCTCATGTCTTGTGCAATGTTATTATGAAGTAACGCTCCCAAATATCTATATTCCGCTGCGACCCATTTTTGGGGGTGTTACAACACGTATTTTGGATCTTAAACGAAGAAATCTTAAGATATTGTTCTGACAACCCATACGCCGTATCCATCTAGGAAGATACGGCGTATATGTGCCTACACTTCACAAGAAACTACAAAGAACTAAAGAACTATATGCCGTATTCAGAAGACTTCATACGTCGTATTGAAGATTCTTAAAGATATTAAACGTGGTCCCTACTTTAAGAAACCTGATATACGTCGTATTGACCTCAACTAATACGGCGTATCGATGAATTTTCAGAGACTATAAATACATATCCCTAAACACTAGTTTAGGGTGTGCTTAACCATATTTTTGATACCCTAACCATAGAAGCCGATTTTCAAAAGGCAAGAAGAGCAAAGAAGGTCAAGCAACGCCCTTTATTCCATAGGAAACACCTTGTAATTTCCATACTCTTGATAATCGTTCGATTTTTGGTATCATTTGTTTAACTCTTAACTCAATTATTTTACCTTGGTTGTTCATTATCATGCTTGTATTCATTACGATGGTTATCGGCTAATACCTTTAGGTATTAGCCATGTTTATGAAGATTTAACTGTGTGGTTTGTTTATCTCGATTGCTTAACTTATCGTTGCTTGTTGATTATGTTTATCAGTTTATACTCGTTTACGTGCTTAAGTATGCGACCTATCATTCAACTGGATCTAGGAATGCAAAATATCATGCTAGCTAGATTTTGGGATAGCTCTCCATATTGCAATTTATATATCTAGAATCATAGGATCACAAATAATGACCTATCTTTGCCATTGGTTAGTGAACAAGTTGGACTACCAGGTGACCTGGGATCAACAAATGACGTTCTAATTCCTTTGGTAAGGACTTGGATAGTAGACTACTAGTATATAAAGAGCCATTAAGCAGTAAGTTAGTAAAGTCTCATTGAGCTAGGGTTTAATAAGATCACCATTATCAATCTCCTAAGATAGATTATAATCAACAAATGCTTGCTTTATGCGGATGCGTCTAATTGTGACCGAATTAGCGTGTTTAGGTTTTAGGAAGAAGTACCGCCTAAATGTTGGAATGATATGCCCTTTGAGATAAGTCAATCATTGCTCTAATAAACAAACCTGCGTTTTAATTGAATTAATCATGGTTAATACAGTTTCCTTAAAATTGGCTTGACTGCTCTTCTATCTTCTGATTATCTACCTATATGTGTTTTCATGTCTAAAGTAGGTTTAAGTCACCATAAAACCCGTGCTAGTCTCTCAGACTGAAACCCCATCTACCCGTTAGAATTAGGTTTAACATAGGTTTAACATAGACTAGATAGATTAGAACTAATATAGACAACTAAAATACTGATAGACTTAGGAATTAACATTCTCGCTCTTAGTGATCGATACCCTACTTACCAACGAAGCTACAACTGATCGGCTACACTGCCCGTTAGTGTTGTTTTTAGGTAATGTCGGCAAAATATAAATGTAAAACTTGATAATAACTGATACCTACGCACAACGACACATCAAGTTTTTGGCGTCGCTGCCGGGGAGTGAAGTTGTTTAATTCTTGTTTATTAGTGTTTTAGTTTAGATTTAGTTTAGTTTAGATTATTTTGCATATTTGTGTGTTTGTTTTGTGTGTTTAATTTTTCTGCATTATATATTTTTGCATATTGTTTGTTTTTGTGTTTTTTTGCATTATTACATTCCGATGTAATTTTTCTGAGTCGAATACTGAATACGGTGTATTCAATTTTTTGGATACGGCATATAATTTTTTTTCTAAACCAATACAGTGTATTCGACTCTAAACATCGATACAGCGTATTCAGTTTACTGAATATGGCGTATTAGTCTATTTGACCCTTTTCTTTCCTATCCAATTTATTACAGGTTAAAATAGACGACCCCAACATTACTTTGGAAAAGTATAATCAGCTTGACGAAGAAAAAGCTCGTAGGCGTGGTCAAGAGTTTAACTGGGAAATTGCTGTAAGGTCAGGTATTTTAAAGATATCGACTACTTTAAAGATTTTTAGAACGAGTTCCCAGCCATTGTCTACAAAGATGCTATAACACCTGAACCGGAAGTCTCATCTGAACCTACGGTAAGTACTCATAATGTCAAAAAAGTTGATTTTGATTTTGAAATATCATTTGTCGAATCTAATGATGAAGATTATATGGTTATATACGATAATGATTCGTTTTTCGTATAAGATATTTTCTGCCAATGATTTAAAACTGGATTCGAGGAATGATGATGATAAAATCGATATCAAGCAGTGTTCGACGGATTTATCTATCGAGCCATTACCTAATGTAATAAGTATCAACACACAAGGGTCAAATAAAATTTTGAAAACAAGTCATGATACAATCAATAAATCATTCAAACCTAAAACTTTTATCAAAGAGTTAGGTATTAATATCGTGACTTGAAATTATCTTATCGAACGGATGCTGATAACGCCTAAATTATACATGTTTTCGGCAGCGTTATTTATATATATTTGATCATTTCTCATGAAATTTTGGTACTTAATCAAGTATATTTGCTATTATATGTTCTAGGTATGTGTCGTGGAAGAATACAGAAGATTACACAAAGATTTGAAGCTTAAACGAAGAAATAACTAAAGATAAAGATCTCCCGACACCTGTTCACTGTTTTGGCATAACTCGGTCATACGAACTCCGTTTGACACGATTCTGACGACCACGCGAAGAAAATTCAATTATCCACAACCATGAAAAAGGCCATCTGCTGAAAATGAACAAAAGTACGCCAGACTTGCAGAAAGTGCAGCGCACTTTTCACCAGAATTGAAAAAATCCCTCAACACCCAAAGTGCGGCGGTTTTACCCAAAGTGCGACGCACTTTTGAGGTGGTGGAGAAAATTAAATGCAATTAAATGCTAAGTGCATTAACACCCTATGTGCAGCTTATGCGGCTCACTTTGGCCCCTGAAAAGCTTATAAATACACTCTTTGGCTCTCCTATTTCTCACACACTCATACAAACAAATCCCTTTCGTTTGTAACACTTAAGAGAGGTATTTTTGGTGATCTTGGCTTGACAAACCAAGAAACCAAACACTCTTTTAAACCACCATCACCACCATCATCCACCATCAATTTCCAGATTATAATCCATCCAAGGAAGTAGCATTGAAGTGTAATTCGAATCTATAAGTGATTGTGACATAATTGTTCATAGTTTCTGGGTTTACTTTGAATATAATATAGTTTTCATTAGAAAAACTTGTAAAATCATCAACATTTTCTCTTGAAGTTGGTATAAATATTGTTTATCTTATGAATATGATCTTTACTAAATTCATGATGAATGTTATGTGTTTTGTTACTTGTTTGATCATGGAGTAGTAATCTTGTGTTTGTTTGGGCAATATGTGATCTTGGATATGGAGCGTTTGGATATGTGTTTATTGAAATGGTTAAACATGATTTTCTAAGTGCAAAGGACGAAAGGATACTTATAAACTTATGTTTTATCATTCCACTTAATATATTAGTTATAATAACTTATAAAGGCCGAAAGGATTTGTTATTATTAATCAATTTAATCACTAGTTATATTTAAAGGCCGAAAAGATTTGTTATTATTAATCAATTTAATCACTAGTTATATTTAAAAACCGAAAGGATTTATAACTTGTGATATTTTTACTCTTCAAACATATAAACACTATCCTAAACATCTCATTATCTTAGTGATCATTGCCTAAACAAACATACTTAAATCATTTGCTTGAATTGCTTTCTTTATAATATTCGATATATGCACGATTTGGTTAATTTGATCCGTGACAATCTTATTAACCTTTAGCACCTTAATTACAAACTATGAAAACTTCAATTCTCATGGAATGACGTGGACTTACCTTAAGCTATACTATACACGAACGGGTATACTTCCCGAGTGGTGTGTTTTTAGTAAAAATCGGTATTTCTAGTATTATAAATTTAAAGCTTGTAAAACACACATCAAGTTTTTGGCGCCGTTGCCGGGGAATTGTTTAAGTTGTTATAGTTTGTTGCTTATTTCTGGTGCTATTTTGTTTAACAATTTTTTTTTCAAACTCGCCGTATCGTTTTCTGGCAAACGGAAACCAAAAAATCATTTTTTTTCAGGAAGTACGTCGCACATCCTGTTTGTGCGCCGGTTTTCTTGAAAACCCAGAAAGTACGTCGTACTTTACCCAAGCATGACGCACTTTCTGCATATTATCACAAACAAAATCTTATTTCAAAACCAAAACCAAAACCCTCAATCTGCTAGTCTTAGGTTCTATAATCATTTGAAATTGTATTTTATCTGATTATATGCCTTGTGTATTTGTAATTATCTAGTTTATCATAATATTAAAAAAAACATAAAAATTCCAGAAAAGCCGACGCACTTTTTCTAAAGTACGTTTTCTATATATATATAATAAAAACTAAAATATATTTAATATATATAAAAAAATATATGAAAATAATTTACTTTATTTTGAATATTATATAATTAGCCTTAATTATATATAAAAAATGTCTCTTTGCAAAATGCTTAATGTATGTATAAATCCCCTATCTTACGGAAAACAACTTGTGAATCTAATATATAAATTAAATACAAATTTAATAACAAGGACTTGTAAATTTAAAATGTTCCGAAAAGAATACATTCGGATCGAATCTTCAACCCAGCATTCTTTTGTTAATGACTTTGTCGTTATAAATATACCTGAAGAGGATGTTGAACCCAAACAAATAATTCTCGATCCTGATGATCAACCCATGTGGGAGAGTGCTAAGATTATAGCACCGATTCCTAATTCTATGATTGTTCAACCCAATATTGATGACAACTTTGTTATCAATAGTACCCATTTGAAAATGATTTGGGAAAATAAATTCAATGGTTATCTGCGGGCCGATCCGCATGACCACATCTGTGAATTTCTCGCAATCTGCAACATGTTCAGATACGGTAAAATGCAGAGTGAAGATGTTTAGCTTTTGATATTTTCTTTTTCATTGTGCGATAAAGCTAAAACCTGGTTTAACGAACTTAATGAAGAGTCTATAACATCATGGAAACAAATGAGAAAAGCTTTTATAAACAAATTCTTTCCACCTTCGTTATTTAACCAACTTTTACTCGAAATCAGAAATTTCTCTCAACTCGTATGTGAAAGCCTAACCGACGCTTGGTTACGACTGAAGAGCATGCTTCAAAAATGCCATGGGCACGGTCTTACCAAAGGAGCTATTATTCATATATTTTATCATGGTCTAGACAACCCACTCAAGGAATCCTAGACGTAACTGCCGGAGGAATCTTCCTCTACAAAAGTCCAAATCAAGCTTTTCAGTTTCTCGAGGACAAAGTCCTTTTCGAACATTATTGGCCTATTAAATCTAAAAACAAACATCATCGAAAATCTGTTTCCTTCGCCGATAGAAGTGATAGTAATACTGATAATTCTCGATTTATGGAAAAATTGAAGGCTATGGATTCTCAAATTATAAGCTTAAATGAAGAATTGCAAGATATACGTAACAAATACAATGAGCTTAGAGAGGAAAACGCTTCTAAAAACAACATGAACGATGACATGCTGATGCGTGAACGTCATGAAGCCAATTACATCCAATCTGAAGGTTATCAAAACCGAAAGTCTCATAACTCGTTTTCTCACCAATCCCTTCATAATCCTAACGATCCTGAGAAATCACTCGCAGAATTAAACAATGATGTGAAAAATGAACTCGAAGGTTTCAAAAGACGTATCTGTAGCATGAGAACTGTTCATTGGAAACTTTTTGCCAGAGACGATGGTAAAACCTCTGGTGTTTTACCTAACAAAGAGTCTAAACCTATCAACCAAGAACCTCAATTTAAAACTGATTTTGAAAAATTAATGACTAAATTATTGGATGATCAAAGAGTTTCAAATATGTTTGCCAAAAATAATATTAACGATATGATTTTAAAGATGAAGCAAAATGAAAATAATTTCCAAGCTATCTTTAAAAACATGGAAAGGAAAATAGATACGTGGGAGAAGTCTCAAAACATCTCTTTAGAACAAACCGATATGACTGAACCAACACCTCATCCTCAAGCTTAAACTGAGCACGTGAATGCCGTATTCACCGGGAGTCGCAAGTCTGATGATTCTCCAAAAATCTAAAAAGATCCACCACCTCCTATCATCATTAAAATTGAAAAAGATAAACCTATTAAGGCAACAAAAAAGGGCAATCACGTGGTAAAAACAAAAGAATATCCATTTCGTGAGTATATACCAAAGACCCCATACCCTCAACGTTTAAATGTGGATCATTCCTACTTGAACCGTATTGTCAAGGTATCCTGAATCAAGTTAAGTACAATAATAGTAATAGTAGTAATAGTAAAATATAATAATAAACCTATAAAAAAACTAAAACTATAGTATATATATATATATATATAACAAAAAATTTGCAGTTTGATAAGTTTGATGTGCATGGGCCCGTGTATTTCTTACTCAATTTCTGCATCAAAAAAGAATGTTTCGAACTTTGTAGGTGTGTTCGCTGGAAACCCTCAGGAGACTATAACTCGTTCACTCGGGACACCGAGGGGTTTAAAGGCTTGTTGCATGCGCTAAATGCAACCGTGGTGCCTATGAAAGTGCGCTTTTATATTTAATGTTTTTCTCGTAGTTGTGTTTATTATGCAGATTAAATAAAACAAGTGGAGCTTGGAGTGTTGGTTGGCATTTTACACTTGGAGACTTATATAATTGGAGTATTATATTACATGTGGAAGAATACACATGCTTGGCATTTTGTTTTGCGCCATATCCTTCATAATTCAACCAAGAAATTAAGAACCCCGGAAAGTACCGTATTCCCTTATTTTTCCTTATTTCTATATTTATCAGTTCTCACATTAAGAGCAATGTTAAACTTAAGTGTGGAGGGGTAGCAAATAGGAAAAATTAATCATGTCCCTCTATGTTTGCCCTGCAATATGGCCATATATTTCAACTGATATTTTCTGAAAAATTTAAAAATTAATAGATGCTTTCCTTTCAAAATTAAAATTAAATACTCTTAGTAAGGCAAATCCACCCGGATTGACATTTTAACTAGCACAAAAATCAACCCACTTAAATTGTGAGAAATTTAGATATTAAGGAATTCGGGTATCCATCCTTGATACCTAAGATAATTGATGCCTTTAGCTTATTCGAGTTAAGGAATGAGCAATCATGTGTATCTATTCCATCGTTATGGATGTGTATATGTGATTTTGTCACCTTTTCTGGAGCAATGGTATTGGTTGAAAGTTATATGAGTGGGCCGGTAATTTAGTAGCTCCAAAACTTGTACTTGATCATCATTTACTAGACCGCAGTAAGGTTAATTTATAGACAAAGTCGTATGATAAGAGGTGAAATAAATCCCTATGCAATCATGTATCTGCATCACTCACTTTTAGTGTTGAGATCCCCAATGTATCCCAAGATCAAGAAAAATATGCTCGATGAAGAAGAAGTTTTGTGTCAGCCTTAGTTATCGCAGTATCTTGAATGAATAAAAAAAGAAGAAAAAAAAGAAAAAAAGAGAGAAACGGAAAGAAATAAAAGTTCAAAGGCAAAGTTTTGGCACATAGAATCAAGTATATACTATTCACCCTCATCATTATCACATTTTTCCTCTTTGAGATTTTTGTCTAAGTGCTCACGCCGCAACGGGCATGTTTATGTGTCTAGTACAAGCATATGGTAGCGACCTAGATTATGTCTGTGCAATTAAGTGACTTCACAAATATAAATCTGAGTGACTCGTGTGAATTCAAAAACAAACACTTTCCCTGTGTGAGGTGCTCTGTTATATGTCTATGCCTAAAAAGTATAAAACTGGTAAACACTTGTTAATGCTAAAATGATTTTTTTTCTCTACGTCATGATAAATGATCTTGTTTTCTCGCTTTAATTGCTTGAGGGCAAGCAATAGCTAAGTGTGGAGGGATTTGATAACGCCTAAATTATACATGTTTTTGGCGGCGTTAGTTATATATATTTGATCATTTCTCGTGAACCTTTGGTACTTAATCAAGTATATTTGCTATTATATTTCTAGGTATGTGTCATGGAAGAATACGGAAGATTACACAAAGATTTAAAGCTTAAATGAAGAAATAACTGAAGATAAAGATCTCCCGAAACCTGTTCACTGTTTTGGCCATAACTCGGTCATACGAACTCCGTTTGACGCGATACTGGCGGCCACGCGAAGAAAATTAAATTATGTACAACCATGAAAAAGGCCATCTGCTGAAAATGAACAAAAGTATGCCGCACTTGCAGAAAGTGTGGTGCACTTTCCACCAGAATTGAAAAAATCCTTCAACACCCAAAGTGCGGTGGTTTTACCCAAAGTGCGACGCACTTTTGAGGCGGTGGAGAAACTCAAATGCAATTAAATGCTAAGCACATTAACACCCTATGTGCAGCGCACAAATAAGGTTGTGCGGAGCACTTTGGCCCCTAAAAATCCTATAAATACCCTCTTTGGCTCTCCCATTTCTCACACACTCATACAAACAAATCCCTTTCGTTTGTAACACTTAGGAGAGGTATTTTTGGTGATCTTGGCTTGACAAACCAAGAAACCAAACACTCTTTCAAACTACCATCACCACCATCATCCACCACCACTCTCCACCATTAATTTCCATATTATAATCCATCCAAAGAAGTAGCATTGAAGTGTAATTCGAATCTATAAGTGATTGTGACAAAATTGTTCATAGTTTTCGGGTTTACTTTGAATATAATATAGTTTTCATTGGGAAAACTTATGAAATCATCAACATTTGCTCTTGAAGTTGGTATAAATCTTGTTTATCTTATGAATATGATCTTTACTAAATTCATGATGAATGTTATGTGTTTTGTTACTTGTTTGATCATGGAGTAGTCATCTTGTGTTTGTTTAGGAAATATGTGATCTTGGATATGTGTTCATTGAAATGGTTAAACATGATTTTCTAAGTGCAAAGGCCGAAAGGATACTTATAAAAACTATATGTCTTTATCATTCACATAATATATGGTTTAATAATTTTAAAGGACAAAGGATTGGTTATGAGTAATCAATTTAATCACTTGTTATATTTAAAGGCCGAAAGGATTTGTTATTATTAATCAATGTAATCACTAGTTATATTTAAAGGCCGAAAGGATTTATAACTTGTGATATTTTTACTCTCCAAACTTATAAACACTATCCTAAACATCTCATTATCCTAGTGATCATTGCCTAAACAAACATACTTAAATCATTTGCTTGAATTGCTTTCTTTACAATATTTGATATATGCACGATTTGGTTAAGTTGATTTGTGACAATCTTATTAATCCTTAGTACCTTAATTACAAACTGTGAAAACTTCAATTTTCATGGAATGACCTGGACTTACCTTAAGTTATACTATACACGAACGGGTATGCTTCCCGAGTGTTGTGTTATTATTAAAAATTGGTATTTCTAGTATTATAAATTTAAAGCTTGTAAAACACACATCAGTTGATAATAAATCTTATTAAAAATTTATATGTGCTATTTGGCATCCCATTCGACCCTAAGTTGTTTTATAAGGATGGGATGAAGCTGGAAACAAGTCTAACTTAAAGACTTTTCTGTAAACAGAAGTGTTTGAAGGAAGACAACCCAGAAATGCATTTTCATTTTTTTATCGAGTCTGTCTTCCCAGACTGTCGATATGGCGTATCCAACCTCAATGGATACGGCGTATTGACTTTCTGGACATTATCCAGTTTTTATTTTTTAGTAATTTAAAATTTATTGTCAGTTCAGTCTATACGGCGCATTCATTAAATGAATACAACGTATTATACGACTGATCCGCACTTGGGATTTTTAATACATGTCTCAATATGGCGTATCCTGAAATATGGGATACGGCATATCGACTTCCCAAGATAGGATTGCATTTGGTTTTCTCATATATTTGGTTTTTCATTTTTTTAGTTTTTTATTTTCTAACCATCGAATACCCGAGATAGGATTGCATTTGGTTTTCTCATATCTTGAACAGGACCTTACTGAACGAAAATGATGACTTATGGTGGAGTATTTATATTCTGAAATTCAATGTGTAGTAGTCATGCTGGCATCCAAACCCGCATTCACAACACACAATCTTACTCATAAACGTAACATGGAGGATCATGCCGAGCAAATCCCAGGGGAGTTTCTCGTTCTAATTCTTTTAATTTCCCATTTTTTATGTTATATTTATACAACAAGGGCATTGTATACTTCAAGTGGGGGGAGGAGAATTAGAACGATTACTTGTCCATATTTTTATAATTAAATACTTAAATTATGCCTAAATTTAGAAAATTTTCAAGCATACTTTTATGAAATTATTAAGTCATTTTATTACGTGGCTCATTTTGGTGTTTGCCAAAACGTTGCATCGAACAGTAAAGTACGAGTGTAAAAACTTTGGATCGAACAAGCGAAAACCTCAACGATCGAACGAGCAGACTCGAACTAGCGGACCGAACTAACGATCGAACGAGCAGACTCGAACTAGCAGACTCGAACTAACGGACCGAACGAGCGGACTCGAACAAGCGTCTTCGAACGAAAGGATCGAACGACCGGATCGAACGAGTGGATCGAACAAGAGGATCGAACGACCGGATCGAACGAGTGGATCGAACGAGAGGATCGAACGACCGGATCGAACGAGCGGATCGAACGAGAAAAAAAAATTTGACCGAACGAAATTTTTTTTGAAAACTTGTGTGACGAAAAGGCTTTCAGTAAAACAGCCATAACTTTTGATCCGTAAGTCCATTTTAGGCCCGTGACCTCTCAAATCGAAGAGAAAAACGAGACGGATCACGTTATAACCACCCTTTGGCAGGTTAAGGATTTTTCGAAGCCCAAAAACATCGTTTTCTATGAGAAATTGACACTTTTCAGTTTATTTTTTGGAATTTTTGGCCGCTGAATCCGCATCAAATCATTCACGGTTTTCTATTGATTTTGTAAAATCCCGTTAATTCATTTATCGGTTTTAATCATAGACGTGTAAAATCCCGTGAACGTGAATTGCTTACAAAACCACAACTTCAATCACATCATATCCACTTAAGATCCAACAAAATCTTTCACACTTCATAATTAATAACCAATCATTCATCATGTCTACTACAGTCAACACATCCTCCACAGATAGTCAAATGCACAATAATATAATGGCAGCTGTTCGAAGATAGACCACCAATGTGCTTGGACCAGGAAGATATTCAAGTGGAGATCACGTTTTTCTACGGTACATTGACTACAAAACCAATGTGGGCGGACTGAAAAAATGCATAATAAATGGTCCCTACGTGCCAACAAGTGTACTTATCCAAGCTGTTCCAGAAGCTGAAGGTCGTCCTGCAGTTCAACAACATACAGCAATTGAAACTGTATTGAACATGACTCCAGAGAACAAAGAACACTTTCAGTCTGAAAAGGAAGCAATTTTCTTGCTTTTAACTGGTATTGGAGATGAAATCTACTCAACTGTTGATGCTTGCAGTACAGCAAATGAAATGTGGACAGCCATTGAAAGGCTACAACAGGGTGAATCGTTGAACGTACAAGATGTAAAGACCAATTTATTCTGGGAATTTGGGAAGTTTACTTCTCAAGATGGAGAATCCATGGAATCGTATTACTCACGATTTTACAAATTGATGAATGAGTTGACAAGGAACAACTTGCAAGTTACAACAATGCAAGTGAATGTTCAATTTCTTCAACAACTACAACCAGAATGGTCAAGATTTGTGACGATTGTCAAGCAAGCAGAAAAAATAGACATCGTCTCATATCACAGACTGTTTGACATTCTGAAGCCGTTTCAACTGGAGGTTAATGATATACGTGCTGAGAGAATAGCCAAAAGTGCAAATCCATTAGCACTAATTGCGGCTGCTCAACCATATTCAGATACTTACTATCAAGAACCAAAACCTCAAAGATCAAATGCAACATCATCTTCCAAAAGACCAAGTGCATCTACCAGACTCAAAGGCAAAGAGATCGCCAAACCAATTACACCTCCATCTGAGTCGGTTTCAGTTTCTGATGAAGACAGTGATCCTGAACAAGCTCAGAGAGACAAGGAAATGCAAAAGAATTTGGCACTCCTTGCAAAGTATTTCAAGAAGCTCTACAAACCTACCAATAAAAACCTTCGAACTTCTTCAAACTCCAAGAACAAGACTGAAGATACCACACCAAGGTATAACAATGACAATCAGTCAAGGCAGTTTGGAAATCAAAGGACAATGACAGTTGCTGGGGCTAGGGAAACAGTAGGCAGTCAGGTAGTGCAACAGACTGGGATACAGTGCTTTAACTGCAAGGGATATGGGCACTATGCAAAGGAATGCAGGAAGCCAAAGCGGGTTAAAGACTACGCGTATCACAAGGAAAAGATGATGATGTGCAAACAAGCTGAACAAGGTGTTCCTCTACAAGCTGAGCAAGTTGATTGGCTAGAAGACACGGATGAAGAAATTGATGAACAGGAATTAGAAGCACATTACAGCTACATGGCAAAGATTCAGGATGTCTCGCCTGAAGAATCCAGTTCTACTGGTCAGCCATTGGAACAGGTACAAAATCATGGTGAAAGTAATGTGTATGACAATGTGAGACACATTCTGATCAACCCTGAATCCATTAACGACCACATATGTTTTGGAGAAGGATGATACTACCAATGTGTCACTCCTGATTCATCAAATATATGTACTAATGATAATCAGGTTGATCAAAATGTTGCAGAATGTGTTGATGAGCGTGCTGCGCTTGCTAATTTAACTCTTGATACGGAGGAAAATAAAACGATTTTAAAGCAATTAAAGAAAGCAAACGCATCATTGACTCAAGAATTGAAAAAGTGCAAAACTAACCTTGATGAAAACTCAATAGTGCCTAGAGAGCTATAGTTTGTGGGGATATTGTTCTGATTTCACTTCAGAACAAACAGAATGAGAATGGAAGTACAAAGCCTTTATGACTGACGATTGATTATGAGATTCTCAAACAAAGTTAAATGAAACTCTAGGACTAATAGATTTAAAAGGACATTGAAAATTAAAGAAGGGTTAAAAACTAAAGCCTATAAATTTTAGTTCTCATCAGAAACACTATGAAGTAGGTCAAAAAGGATTCTTTTAACAAAGTCCAACTGTAAGGTTTTCTACAAAGAGAACACAAAGGTCATTTCGGATTTAAAGGTTAAGGAAGATAAAGACATTGACAAGATGATTGAAATGGACAAACAGTTAAAGTTTTTGACAGAAATTGTTTATACTCGTAATCAGTCAATTCAGACGAAAAAAAATAAAAAAACATTCATATGTAAGCACCAAATCTCGACATATAATGGATAGACCAACCTTTGCTAATATCAGAGTACCTCAAGAAAGCTCATTCTGAATAAGCCCTGTTTGTATGAAACCCATATGATACTTCTGATCCTGCAAACAATTGCCCCTGTACAGGGAAGGGACCATGACTCATGATAACAGAGTATATCAAAATTGAATAAAGATTTTGTTAAACCATATGATTACACAAAAACAAAATAGTCTTTATGAAATTTTTAAAGGACCCTCACTGGAGTATCTTTATCAGTTGGAACGCGGAAAGGAAGTTAAGAAGACAATGTGGAGAAAACCGTTTGTTAGAACAAAACCAAACATTGCTAAAAACGTTGCCTTTCTACCCGTTTCAAAATCCATTAGTAAAAGTAGACAAGTTTTTAACGAAATGACATTTAACATTCAATTAATTTAAGGAAAATTGTGATCAACATGTTTAAACATACTAGTGATTACTTCGAGTTTCCAACAGCTCCAGAGTATAGAACTTTTGATACAAACCTTTTCAAATGCCGTCGTTTCCATAAAATCACAAAATGAATAGCTTTCGTTTTGAACATGAACTTAAAACGGAAATGCATGAAGATTTGAGTACGTTAAATCCCTTTAAAAAGAGATTGACGAACTTGAATCTGAGAAGGCTGATTTTTCAAACATATATGATCTACTTCTTGAAGAGATTTGTGTTCTATAAGAATTTTTATATTTCATATTTGCATTCTTTGTCTGAATTAAATGCTCATACTGAATTGCAATGCATGTATCTTCATAAAGTCAAAGAATGTGAATGTCTTGCACAAAAGCTGTCAAAACAAACTGAATCTGTTAATAACGAAGTTCATAATAACTTAAAAAGTTTTTCTAACTTGAAAAAAACTCGATTTCCTCTTGAACTTACTTTACAACATGTAAAGAACAGATAAAACAACCCAGTTTTGCAAAGAAAATGCTTCATGTATTTGAAAAAACGTGAACTATATCATTGAAATACAAGAATTTGAAAGCTCAAATGCAAGACAAAACATGGTGATAAATGAGTTAAAGAAACTCATTCTGGTAACAAAAGGAAAGTCTGTGGTAACTCAGTTTGATAAACCATCTGTTGTTCGACAACCAAATGCTCAACGGATTCCAAAACCATCAGTTTTAGGAAAACCGACTCCTTTTTCAAATTCTCCTGCAATGAGAAGTTTTCAAACAAAACATCGGATTATAAAACTAATGTGGTCGTATGGTTTTTATATAAACAAGTCACTCAACAGAGTTTGCCTCAGACTAGACACCAAGCGGTGTACGAAACCACATGTTTCTTAAACAGAATGTTTAGAATTGCATCCACCACAAACAAACTAGAACACCACAGTTGCCATCATCTTCTAGGAATACTAATCCTCATCATGTCTAAATCTTCAGAAATTAATTCACACTACTAGTGATGCAGACCACAGCTTAAGAGCTATCAGTGAAAGATAAGGTCTGCCAAACATTAGTCAAGTGAAGTGTTAAAAAAAGAAGGTAGAAGACAACCATAGGATTTCTAGTATTTCTAATAAAACAAAGTCAGTAACTGCGTGTAATGACAGTTCAACTTAAGAACTTCCGAATGCAATGCGGTGTTGTGCAGAATGTGGAAATGTGTGTTATTTCTAATCAATGATGCTTTGTGTTACTAGATACTTGAAAGACTGAATGCTAGAACTAAGAAGCCTAAGGTATTGCCTATTCGTGCTAGTAAACCCAAGGAGAAAAGCGAACAAATCTGTTCGGGAGCAAACACCCATAAGAAAACAGTTGCATCAGATACCACCTATTCTGAAATCCAAGATTCTATAAGAAGTTTTAAGGAGAATACAAATCAGGAAATGGAGATGGTAGATAGCTAAGAATGTCCCATCAGATTATAACATGAACATAAAAAGCACTCAGGACAAAAAATATATGGATGCCTAAGATTAGAATGATTGATGAATCAACAAGTATTAAGCCCACTATAGAACATTGTCTCTATAATACAATGTCTTGAAGATATCAAATACCATAGTTCCAATTTGTCCAATATTCCCATCGTCCCTCTAATTCTCTTGCAAATTGTACAACTCATCCTATTCATTGTTGACACTGATGCACAAAGCACTGACGGTCAATCACAAGCTTTTGTGTAATTTTAGTGGAGAAATTTCTGGGTACTGTTCGTTTTGGAAATGATCAGTTTGCTCCGATTCTTGGATATGGAGATCTGATTCAAGGGAATGTAATGATCAAACGGGTTTATTACGTCGAATGCCTCAATCACAATCTTTTCTCGGTTGGTCAATTCTGTGATGCTGATTTGGAGGTTGCTTCATGAAATCAACATGTTTTTGTTAAGATCTTTAGGGAAACGAATTACTAACTGGTAGTCGTGATCCTAGATCTCTAACACAAATATCTCTTCCAAGAACAACTTCATCAACTCCAAATCTTTTCATTGCTAAGAGCTTCACTAACTCAATGCATATTAATGGCATCGAAGACTTTCTCTCTTAACTTCGATTTACATCCACCTTACTCTCAAATGAAAGATGTTGTGTACATGTTTTATTATTTAAAAACCTAAGTTAACATATGTAAAGGATCAACTTTGTTCATCTTGTGAAATGAGTAAAGCAAAAAGAAGCTCATTTAAGTCAAAAGCTGTTCCAAGTTCCAAAGGAAGGCTGAATTTGCTTCACATGGACTTGTGTGGTCAATGCGCGTTGCAAGTATAATTGAGGGAAAAGGTATATTCTGGTGATTGTGAGACTATTCAGTGCCACCCCCCCCACCACTACCTTGGACTCTTTTTCTACGATCCAAGGATGAAACACCAGAAGTTCTCAAAGACTTTCTCACGATGATTCAACGCAATCTTCAAGCTCCAGTTATTACTGTCCGTACTGACAGAGGCACAGAGTTTCTAGCAACAAAGACACTCCATGGCTTATTTCAAAAAATAAAAAAAAAAAGAAAAAAAAAAAAAAAAAAAAAAAAAAAAAAAAAAAACAAAAGAAGGCATTGAACATCAGACTCTACTCCGTCGAACACTAACAAATGGCGTTGTCGAAGACGGAACGTACACGTGTTGAGATCTGCTCGAACGATGCTTTCAGCTTCAAGCTTTCTATCATTTTGGGCTGAAGCAGTTGCAACCGCATGCTATACTCAGAACATTATCAATCATCATAATCCCTCATTGAAAGGACGGCATATCCACATCATCAATGACAGGAAACCTTGCAATAAAACATCTTCCAAATCTTTGGATGCATTTGTTACATAACTAGAGATGGGAAAATTCTGGATAAGATAAAAGAAAAAGGGGATCCATGGTCATGGTGATATTCTCCTCAGATCGAATGGATATCTGTGTTTTACAACAAGAGAACACGCTTAATAGTTGAGTCCAATCATGTCAAGTTTGATGAAATCAAGACCATGATGTCTGATCACAACAATCAGACCTCCGCACCACAACGACAAGAAGATTCTAATTGAAATGTCTCTTTCAGGCCTCGTTCCTCAGGACAAAAGGCTCAACTATGGACAACTCTGACCCCGTGCCCCCAAGACAAAATGTTGTTCCTTCAGCAGAGAAGACAGATTCGTCACAACAAGGGTTAGAATTTCTCTTCAGTCCTTTACTTGAAGAATATTACAATCCAACACACGGTCAAGCTGAGGAAAACAACAATGATCAAGCACCGAATGCATCGTTTCAAGAAGCTGAATTTATCAATCCTTTTTGTACACGGGTACAAGAAATTGGTGAGTCTTCCTCACGCAACATTGATAATACCGATGTGCATTCATTTCAACCACAAAGTCATGATTACCGATGGACCAGAGATCATCCATTAGAACAAGTTCGTGGAAATCCATCCATGCCAGTTCAAACAAGACGACAGCTTGCCACAGATCCTGAAATGTGTATGTTCGCACTCACGGTGAGTATTGTTGAACCGAAGAACATTAAGGAGGCAATGGCTGATTCTGCATGGATCGAAGCAATGCAGGATGAACTTCATCAGTTCGACAGACTAAAAGTCTGGGAACTAGTCGACAAACCATTTGGCAAGATGATTATAAAGCTAAAGTGGTTATGGAAGAACAAGAAGGATGAAGATCAGACTGTAATTCGCAACAAAGCACGACTTGTTGCTAAAGGTTATGCTCAGGAAGAGGAGGTAATGATTTTGAAGAATCATGCTCAGTTGCTCTCTAGGAAGCAGTCGTGATTTTGTTGCCACGCAGCACACAAGCTTTTCCATCTAATCAAGATGACGTGAAACGGCATTTCTTTAGTCCTCTGAAGTGAGGAGGGGTTTATGTTGCTCAGCCAGAAGGGTTCGTTGATCCAGATCATCCAGAAAAAGTCTACCTTCTAAGGAAAGCTTTGTATGGATTAAAGCAAGCTCCAAGAGCCTGGTACGATGAACTATCAAACTTCCTGATGTCCAAAGGCTTTACTAAAGGTACAATTGACCCAACTTTATTCAAGATAAAATACGGGGAGGATATTCTACTTGTGCAAATTTACGTTGATGACATAATTTTTGGGTCACAATCCTAAATATACAAACGATTTGAAAAATTAATGCACAGTAGATTTTGAAATGTCCTTAATGGGGAATGAAATTCTTTTTAGGACTTCCAGATCCACCAGTCCCAAAAGGTAATTTTTATCAATCAGGCCAAGTTACGATGGATTAGAAATTCTGAAAATCAAAAATTGACAACTGTCACTCATTGGTAACCCATGGCTACAAAACCCAAACTAGATGTAGATTTGAAGTTGAGAACCCATAACCAAACTGATTATCGTAGTAAAATTGGATCACTCATGTACTTGACATCTAGTAGACCAGACTTAGTGAAAGCAGTATGCTATTATGCACGTTATCAAGCATGACCAACACAAAAGCACCTCAAGGAGGTTAAAAGAATCTTTGAATACCTAAAGGGTACCATTAACATGGGACTCTGGTTAATCCAAAGGATCGGCTTGAACTAACAGCATTTTTAGACAGCTGATCATGCGGTGCCTTAATAGCTCGAAAAGCATAACTGTAGATACAGTTCCTGGAGATAAACTTGTAAGCTGGATGTTCAAAGCAACAAAACGCACTGCAATGTCTTCAGCAGAGGCAAGTAAGTGGCGTTATCTGAAAGTTAATGCTCAAGTAATAGTGGATGAGGACACAACTTCAAGATTAGGCTTCAACTAACAACAAAATACCGATGTACTGCTACTCACAGTCAGCCAGTAGCGATCTCTCAACCAGTACAACAATCGCGAACAAAGCACCTCCTACTCGGTATCACTTCATAAGGAACATGTTGAAAATTGTATAATAGAATATATTTTGTCAAAACTGAATACCAATTAGCTAACATGTTACGAAAGCCCTCCTGAGGATCGGGTTTAAGTATCTTGTCCAAGGATTGGGTATGAGATTTGTTTAACTCCACCTGAACAGAGGTTCGTTACAAATAAGCCTGCTTGATATCATCACAAACATCACATGTAAATATTAAATCAATTTCAAAGAAAAGCAAAATACAAAAATATAAGACTTCAAAAAGAAAATACAAAAACAGAAAAAAAAAATTCCAAAAAGAATCTTCTGGACATGTCTCTTGGAATCGATAACATTTACGTACTTAGAAATGTCGATTAACATTGACACGGGTGTGTAAATGAAGTTCGAGCGAGAGTTGCAAATAGTTCAAACATGAATTTCAAATTTATTCTAGATGCTATGTGCAAATATCAGTACATAACCCGGACTTCAAATAAAGGAAGGTTTATAACTTATCCTCACAACGAGAAAATTAACGTTCTCGTCTTGAGCTATTCTTACAAGACATTCAATGTTTCTTAGCTCAAGAAAAAGGATAGTGTACGTTTCAGTGCGCTTACCCTTACCGTTAGAAGAGAAGTCCTCTAACATCTGGTTTTTTCAAAAAGTTGAACATAATTTTTCAAGAATTTCTCGATGACAATTCATAATCTTTCAAAATTGTGTGTTCAACACTCCAACCCTCACAATGTTTTTCAAAAGACAACAATTTTTCAATTGGTCCTATTTTTGAGGGGGAGTTTTTCGAAAAACAAACTTTTAATGTTCTTGGATACATCATCAACGACCATTCTTATGTATTCAAAACATTATCAAAATGTTCCAAACCATTCAGTGCGACCAATTTTGCTCCACATATTTTTCAAGTAACATATTTAATCACAAGGTATTGTCAAAAACAAGTGTTTATTAATAAAATAAGGTAGAGAAATGTTATTTAAAATATGATCTAATCGACTCAATGTGCTGAACAGTAAGAAAAGGTTTTATGGTTCGATCTTATACCCAACAACATCTTAATTTCACGACGATTCTGAAGTCATAAGGTGGTTAGGTTAGGAATCAATCCTATGATCCAACCAGAACCGGAGGATCTACCCAAGGATAATCCAAAGTTAGAAATAGCAGTCCTTAGGTATGATTGGAGATGAATGTATATGGGAAAAATGCCGACTAAGATTGAGCTAACACTAGAACAATCACAACAAGGTGTTAGTAATGACGTCTTGGTAAGCATTGAAGGCGTTGAAGAATGAAAAAGAAATGTATGGATAAAGGGTCTAAAGAAAGAAGCCCTCCACACAACTTAAGGCAGAAACCGGGTCAATACATATGCTGTCAGAATCACAAGTTGATTGCTGACATTGAAAATGACATCATGGACCCAGTGATGCAATGCACAACCCTTCCCAGCCATTCGGGTTTCTCTCAACAGAAACTTGTCTCATTTGTCACGGAGATACACACGTTATCTATTGACATCTCATTCCGAGATCGTTGATATTGAATAGGTGGCAAACTGCTCCAGCCTCCGAGTACTAAAACCAAAATGCACTAATCGAGTCTAGAGCCAAGAGATCAATCAAAATCTCGTTAGGACACATTCCATTTCAAACACTTGTTGAACATCATCAGGTTCACAAGCTGTTATCAAGAGTCCTACGCAATATCATTGTGATATTTGCCAGAACATTCAGAGTGATACTCTTTAGTATTCACAATGACGAATAGAAATCCTTCCAGTGTCATCATCAAACAGCACTGCGGTAGGTGACTTGCGAGATTCTATATGAATCAAACTTGTGACAACTGGATATCGATTTGGTCCAGTAAATGAATTGACGGTTGATGAATTTTGATAAAAACATGACACTCTCGATGTGTTACAAAAACACTTTAACGAGTGACACGTCGATTGATTTTCAAATCAATTTTCTCGTTTATCACTAACGTAAACCTGCAGGTCAAACGGTGGTGACGGCAACCTCAATCCCATTCAAATGCTCAATCTACGAAGACATACTATCTAGAAAGCTCAAGATTTAAAGACAAAGACTTCCGCTAACTCTGATTTAAAGCTTTCATAATGCAAAAAGTATGTAGCATGTTCGGTCAAAAGACATAAGATCGCAGTGGCAAAGACGATAAAGACAATGACAAAGGCTCAAAGTCAAGATCGCAAAGCATGAAGGAACAAGCCTACAACATATAACGAAGACAAAGACCAAGAACACTCGAGCTTAAACGACAAAAGCAATCTCACTGATCTCATAAAGGAGTGTCATCAATGAACTCACTTCGGGGGAGATTGTTAGCCTCAATTTTATTGAGTCAATAAAGGAAGCTCGTTCCCGTGTTCAAGACCTCACTTCGGGGGAGATTGTTAGCCTCAATTTATTGAGTCGAACAATGAAGCTCGGTCACTCTACGATGGAGCTTCGGTCTTTAATTAGTTAATGTTGTAATAAGATAATATCGGGAATCGGGCTCGATAGTTAATCTAATATTGTATATGTTTCGGGTTTAATCCCAAACAAAACCCGAGCCCGGGTCCTAGTTAAATATCCCGCGTGTCACATTAAATGTGTAGGGGTATATATATATTTAGATATTTTCTAAAAATATCTAAATATATATAGATATTTTCTTTTAAGAAAATATCTAATCAATTTTCATAATATCAAAAATATTTTTTTCTTATTCCTCTCTCACTCACTCTCTCTCTCTCTCTATTTTCGACTATCTCTCTTTCTCTTTTCTTGATTCGTGTTTCGTGTTATGAAGTGAAGTATAAATCGGGAACCTACAGTAATTATCTAGTTTATCATAATATTCGGAAAAAAGGCATATATTATATATAGATATAATCAGATTATATGCCTTTTATTTATTTATTCAATAATTTCTATATTAATTAAAACAAATATATTCTATATATAATATAAATCATTAAAAATTAAAAAATAATAAAAATATATATGAAAATAATTTACTTATTTGAATATTATCCTATTACCATAACTATATAAATAACAATGTTTTTTGCAAAAATGCTTACAATGTATAAATCCCCCTATCTTTCGAAAAACAACTAGTAAGATCTAATATATAAATTAAATAAAATTTTTTTTTTTTTAATAGAAAGGTCTTGTAAAATAAATTATCCAAAAAGAATCCATTCGGATCGAATCACACAAATCTTCCACCGAACATCCTATCGTTAATGAATTTATCATCATAAATATGCATGCAGAGGATGTCGAACCAGAACCAAATTTACCGCTCCAAGAAATAATAATCCTCGATCCCGATGATCAACCCATGTGGGAAAGTGCTAAGACTGTAGCACCGACTCCTAATTCTGCCATTGTTCAAATCGATGTTGATGACAACTTTGTTATTAACAGTATCCACTTGAAAATGATTTGGTAAAATAAATTCGATGGTTATCTGCGGGCCGATCCGCATGACCACATCCGTGAATTTCTCGTAATCTGTAACATGTTCAAATACGGTGAAACTCAGAGTGAAGCCGTAAAGCTTTTAATATTTTCTTTTTCCTTGTGCGATGAAGCTAAAACCTAGTTTAACGAACTTAATGAAGAGTCTATAACATCGTGGGAACAAATGAGAAGAGATTTTATAAACAGATTCTTTCCACCTTCGTTATTTAACCGTCTTTTACTTGAAATCAGAAGTTTCTCTCATAACGTATGTGAAAGTCTAATCGACGCTTGGTTACGACTGAAGAACATGCTTCGAAAATGTCATAGACATGGTCTGACCAAAGAAGCTATTATTCAAATATTCAATCACGGTCTAGATGAACCCTCTTAAGAAATCCTTGATGGAACTGCTGGTGGAATCTTCCTCTACAAAAGTCCAAATCAAGTTTTTCAACTTCTTGAGGACAAAGTCCTTTTCGAACATGATTGGCCCATTAAATCTAAAAACGAACACCATCAAAGATCTGTTGCTTTCGCCGATGGAAGTGATAGTAATGATGATAATTATCGATTAATGAAAAAACTGGAAGCTCTAACAATAAAAATGGATTCTCAATTCCAGAGCTTAAAAGAGGAGATGCATAAGATGCCTAACAAATATCAGGACCTTAGAGACAACCACGATTCTAAAAACAACCTGAACGATGACACGCCGATGTGTGAACATCATGAAGGAAATTACATCCAATCTGAAGGTCATCAAAATCAAATTTCTCATGATTCGTATTCTCACCAAACGTATCATGATCCTAATGATTCCAAGAAATCGCTCATAGAGTTAAACAATGATGTGATGAATGATCTCGAAGATTTCAAAAGATGTGTCAATAGCATGAGAACTATTCATTGGAAAAAAAATTTCCATAGACGATGGTAAAACCACCGGTGTTTTACCCAACAAAGAGTCTAAAACAGTCAACCAAAAACCTCAATTTAAAAGTTTTTTTTTTTTTGAATCTCGAAAAATCAAACAGCAAAATTTCTTAGATGCAATAGAGTTACAAATATGTTTTCAAACATTGTTTTAACGATATGATTTTAAAGATAAAGCAAGATGAAAAGAATTTCCAAACTATCTATAAAAACATGGAAAGAAAAATAGATGAGTTGGAGAAGTCTCAAAACGTATCTTCAGAACAAACCGATAGGAGTGACCCACCTCCTCCTCAAAGTCACACCGAGCAAGTGAATGCCGTATTCACCAGGAGTGGAAAGTCCGATGATTCTTCGAAAATTCAAAAAGATCCACCACCTCCTATCATTGTTAACAATAAAACTAAAAAAGATAAACCTATTAAGACATTAAAAAAGGGATATCACGTGATTAAAACAAAAGAATATCCTTTCGTATACATACCAAAAATTACCATACCCGTCAATGGTTTAAAGAGTGGATCATTCCACTGAACCTAATCCTAAAGGAATCTTAAATCAAGTTAAGGTATAAAAATAATAATAAGAATAGTTGTAGTAGTAATAGTAAAAAATAATAATAAACCTATAAAAAACTAAAATATATATATAGCAAAAAAAATTGTAGTTTGATAAGTTTGATGTGCATGGGCCCGTGTATTTCTTACTCGATTTCTGCATCCAAAAAGAATGTATCGAACTTTGTGCGTGTGTTCACTGGAAACCCTCACGAGACTATAACTCGTCCACTCGAGATACCGAGGGGTTTAAAGGCTTGTTGCATGCGTTAAATGCAATTGTGGTGCCTATGAAAGTGCGCTTTTGTATATAATGCTTTTCTTGTAGTTGTGTTTATTATGCAGATTAAATAAAACAAGTAGAGCTTGGATTGGTGATTGACATTCTACAGTTGGAGACTTATATAATTGGAGTATTATATTACATGTGGTATAATACACATACTTGGCGTTCCATTTCGCGTCATATCCTTCAGAATTCAACCAAGAACTTAAGAACCCCGGGAAGTACCGTTTTCCCTTAATTTTCCCTATTTTCTATATTTATCAGTTCTTACGTTGAGGATAATGTTCAACTTAAGTGTGGAGGGGTAGCAAATAGGAAAAATTAATCATGTCCTTCCATGTTTGCCCTGCAGAAATTTTCAAACTTTCAACTGATATTTTCTGGAAAATTAAAAAAATTAATATATACTTTCCTTTCAAAACTTAAAAAATGCATACGCTTAGTAAGGTAAATCCAACCGGATTGACATTGTAACTAGCACAAAAATCAACCCACTTAAATTGTAAGGTTCGCCTCTAGATCTTAAGGAATTCGGGTATCCATCTTTGCTACCCAAGATAATTTTTGCCTTTAGTTTGTTCGAGTTAGGATTGAATGCAGTCATATGTGCCTATTTCATCGTTACGAATGTATACGTATGATCTTTGTTGCCTTTTCTGGAACATTGGTATTGGTATAAAGTTATATGAGTGGGCCGGCAATTTAGTAGCTCCAAAACTTGTGCTTGATCATTATTTACTAGACCGCATTGAGGTTAATTTATAGACAAAGTCGTATGATAAGAGGTGAAAAAAATCCCTATGTAATCATGTATCTGCAGCACTCGCTTTTAGTGTTGATATCCCCAAAGTATCCCAAGAGCAAGAAAAATATGCTCGATGAAGTAGAAGTTTTGTGCCAGCATAGTTATCGCAGTATCTGGAAAAAAAATGAGAAAAGAAATTAATAAAAAGTTCAAAGTATAAGGCAAAGTTCTGGCACATGAAATCAAGTATCTACTACTCACCCTCATCAATATCACGTTTTGCCTCTTTGAGATTTCTGTCTAGGTGCTCACGCCGTAACGGGCATGTTTATGTGTCTAGTACAAGCATATGGTAGCGACCTAGATTATGTCTGTGCAATTGAGTGACTTCACAAATATAAAAACCTATGTGAGTGACTCGTGTGAATTCAAAAACAAACACTTTCCCTATGTGAGGTGTTATGTTATATGTCTATGCCTAAAAAGTTATAAAACTGGTAAACACTTGTTAATGCTAAAATGATTTTATTCTCAAGTCATGATAAATGATCTTGTTTTCTCGCTTTAATTGCTTGAGGGCAAGCAATAGCTAAGTGTGGAGGGATTTGATAACGCCTAAATTATACATGTTTTCGACGTCGTTATTTGCATTTATTTTATCATTTCTCATGAACTTTTGGTACTTAATTAAGTATATTTGCTATTTTATGTTCTAGGTACGTGTCGTGGAAGAATACACGAAGAATTAAAGCTTAAACAAAGAAATAACTGAAGATAAAGATTCCCCGACACCTGTTCACTGTTTTTGCCATAACTCGGTCATACGAACTCCGTTTTAGTCAGTTCAAGCGGCCACGCGAAGAGAATTAAATTATCTACAACTTTGAGAAAATGCTATTTGCTGTAAATATCCCAAGTGCGGCGCACAATCCAAAAAGTGTGGCGCACTTCTGGACGTTTTTATTTAAACGTTAAAGCGTAAAAATAAATACCGGGAGTGATCGTAAACTATGAAACACTTAGAAAAGATAAAATAACTCATTTAATATCCAACTAATCAAAATCCGAAGTCGGAACGCGTCCGACGACATTTTTCAGATTTACGCGGTTTTACTTCCTGGTAAACTGCCGGATTCAAACGTAACGTATAAAAGTCAAAAATAATTGTCGGAAAGTTTGAAAATATTGACCTAAAATTTTCGAGGTGTGACATTTTTCTACACTTTAAAACTTTATTGTCAGACTTGTAGATATGGTGTATTCGTTAAACGAATACAACGTATTCGACCTCTGAACCGTACTTAGGATTTTTTTCTTACAGGTCTCAATACGGCGTATCGACTACCTGTACATATTTAGTTTTTGTTTTTATTTTGTTTTATAACCGACGGTTATTCGAGATAGAATTTCTTTTGTTTTATGAGCATTAATACAGGAACTACCTGAACGAGATGATGAATTTGGTGTGTTTATTATCTAGAATCTATGTGTGTTGTAGTCATGCTGGTATCCAGACGCTTTTACAACACACATCCTTGCTCATATACGCAACATGGAAGATCATACCTAGCAAATCTCAGCGGAGTTTTATGTTCTAATTCTTTAATTTCTTGATTTTTCATGTTATATTTATACAACGAGGTCATTGTATATCTCAAGTGGGGGGGAGAATTAGAACATTACTTGTCCTTAGTTAAGTACATTTTTGGTCCTCGTGGTTTGGTGCGTTTTCACTTTTGGTTTAAAATTCAAAACAGTTTTGGTTTTAGTCTAAAACAGATAGTTTCGTTCCACTTTCGGTCCAAAAGACATAGTTTCGTTACACTTTTGGTCCAAAAGACATAGTTTAGTTCCACTTTTAGTCCAAAACTTTAGTCCAAATTCACGGGATTGGACTAAAAGTGGAACGAAACTATGTTTTTGGACCAAAACTAAAACTTTTTTGAATTTTGGATCAAAAGTGAAAAACGTACCAAACTACAGGACCAAAAATGTGCTTAACTCTTAAAAAAATTAGCATACTTTTGTGATCTTATTAGTCACATGACCAGCACACATAACCCCTAATTTCCATATTGTGAGGATTTAGCCTATTCCGTCTCCCAATTTTTACCCAATTCCACAAAAATATGAGTGTGCCGGTGACTGTAGTAAACTTTAGAACTTGGCTTGGTATACTATTCGAGACCACCAAAATAAGTACTAGTTTAAATAGATGGAGTGACCTTTCTAAACTGGTAAATTTCTAGGATTACACCAAAAATCCTATACATATTGTGATATTAACTAACCAAACCGGTTAGTTAACCCCCGTATAAACCCTTTTGTTTACTCTCATCTTTGGAGTAAGATACCCCTAGAAAAACCTGCTGAGCCATTCCTTTCATTTTTCTTACACCACCAAATATTTTTTTCGTTACACCTTTACACCTTAGCCTACCCTATAGATTTAAGTGCTTATTCGGTTGCTAGTTGCTTTTGTGTAAAAGTATGTATTTCTTGTGTTCGTGTGCGTATTTTCTATCTATGGATAAGTTGGGAAGTTGCCCAATGCAATGGGAGTGTGAAAGTAGTAGTTGTCTTTTATTTTTAGTGTATTTACAACTTTCACTAGTATGATCAAAAATAGAATCTAGATTTATCATGTTAGTGAAGTGATGAAATTTTACACCTAAATTTCTCAATTTCTAGTAGTTGTTTATTTTTTAAAATAAATAGAAAAAACAAAAAAAATACAAAAAAAGAGAGGAAAAAAAAGAAGTATGTGAGATTAATTTGGTTTCATCTCAGCTTAACTCGATTTCTATTAATAATGATATCGAATATTCGTTGGTGTCGTGTTAATAAACCAACGCTGTAAATTTGTTGTATCTTATATTTTAGTTGTCGTAATATAAACCATGTCTATTTTGTATCAAGTTGGTAGATATCAGCCACATTGTTGGTCAGGATAAGTATATTACGGATGATGGGAGTTGGTCATTACGGGAACGCCAACTAAGGTTTGTTTTTATTGATCTATGACATGACATATGTGAGTAAAAAATTCGTGTCTACCAAGCGTGAGTTTTTTCTGTGATACAGCGTGATTTAATCTAATGATTTAGTGACTTTTTCATAGGTATGGCCGAGAAAGTAGCTAGCAACACTGTTCTTTATTTGTTTGGACTTAATCTATTTGTTTTGTTTGTGTTTTAATTTACACCAATTATATATTTCCCATATCTAATCCCTAACCTTTAGTTTGCTCGAATGAGGGAGTGAGCAATCACATGTGTCTCATTCATGGATTTGAATGTGTATGTGTGGTTTTGTCGCCCTTGTTGGTGTATTACTGTTGGTAAAGGATTATTTATTCTATACCCTATATCATTTTTCACCCTAACCTTTAGTTTTACTCGAATGTGGGAGTGAGCAATCATATGTATTTCGGTCATGAATTTGGACGTTTATAATGATTTGTCGCCCTATCAAAGGTTTGTTTACTATATGGTATGATTACTAGTTCCTATGTCTTAGCTTATTCCAGTTAAGGAGTGAGCAATCACAAGTGTCGCGGTCATGGATTTGGGTGTGCATTTGTGGTTTTTTCACCTTTTCTAGAATATTGGTATCGATAGAGATTAGAAAGATTGATCAACCCTTAAACCTTAACCTAATTTACCTTTTTATACTTGTTACTGTTTAGCTTTAGTGGTGGACATGTGTATCATTACCAAGCTTATGATAGAATACTTGTCACGACCGAGTAATTGAGCGAATTACTTAAATGTTACCACATAGATTAGTTGAGTGATTTGAGTGTTTTCATTTTTCTATTTCGTGAGGTGTTTGGTTGTGTGCTAGTAAATAAATGAAAAAAATTGCTTAAAGGAAAAATCTTAAACCTTGGTTTAGGATACATTTTCATAAGTTTTCTAAAGTCTACTTGAGGACAAGTAGGTTTCAAGTGTGGGGATATTTATGACATCAAAAAACTCTATAATAAATCATCATTTATCCACAAATGTGCTCGTTTAACCATTATTTAGCAAGAATTGGTACTTAATTGCTTATATTTATGATTTGCAGTAATTATCGAGCAAAGAGTGAAAGTTAATCAAAAGGCATGCATTTTGGAGCTTAACGAAGAAATCATGAAGAGCACTGTTCTGACACCTATACGCCATATCCACAGGAA
The DNA here is from genome assembly GCA_026074375.1 of Tanacetum coccineum. Classification (NCBI taxonomy): domain Eukaryota; kingdom Viridiplantae; phylum Streptophyta; class Magnoliopsida; order Asterales; family Asteraceae; genus Tanacetum; species Tanacetum coccineum. The sequence goes on along the minus strand of BQNB010021175.1, from coordinate 30,311 downwards.
TATACACAATCCGTGCACAACTTCACGTCAGCTTCATGAAGGGAAAGATCTATACGCCGTATCCAGATGAAGACATACGCCGTATTCGAGTACAAGTCATGGAACTTTCTGGAATATAATAATCATTGAGCCCACGCTAAGAAACCCCAATACGCCATATTGAACACTTTCAATATGGCGTATCGACTAAATTCTAGACTCTATAAATACCGAACCCTAATATGAAGAGAAGGAGGCATTAACCACCAAGTTTGATTTTCAGAAAAGAGAAGAGAAGCCAAAAGGTCCCGCAAAGCGCTTCAATTCATAGGAAAACCCTTGTAATTTCTATACTCTAATACGCGTTCAAATTTTAGTATCATTTAATTCCATTATCCTTTAGTTTACTTTAATCGTTCATCTATGACATTTGTATGGCATTAGCCATGTTTTTGATATCTTAATGTTTGGTTTGTTTATTTAGATTGTATGCTTATTCGTTGCGTGTTGATTATGTTTATCAATTTATCCTCGTTTATGTGCTTAATATGTGTATTAACATTGTCATTCAACTGATCTAGGAATACTAAAATCGAAGCGAATAGCTACAGTCTGGATAAAACAAACATACAATAATTTATGAATCTATAGTAAATAGGAATCACCAAATATTACCTGTCTTTGTCCATTGGTTTAGAGAATAGGTAGACTACTAGGTGACCCAGGACACAAATAACTTCTGATTCCTTGGGTAAGGATCCTAGACATAGACACTAATAATAAAGAGTCGTTAAGCAGTATGTTAGTAAAGTCTTGGTTGACTAGATTCGATAAGATCACAATTATTGTCCCAAACAAGAGTATAATCAACAATGAATGCATTAATGTTGATGTGTTTAATTAGACAATTTTGCATATTAGGGTTATAGGAAGAATTATCGTCTAAACCAAGGAATGGTTATGGTCACCACGAGATAAGACAATCATAGTCATTTATAAAACAAACCTGCATGGTTTGTTAATTAAATATGTTAATAGTGTTTTCCTAACATTATGCTGACACGCTTGTTATCATCTGTTCTATCATAATTGTTGTGTGTTAAACGGTCCTCAACTAAGTCTAGGTAAACTAAACTCGTTCCCCCCCTAGTCTCTCAGGCTGAAAAACCTCCGTTTTGCGTTAGTTTAGGTTTAACTTAGGTTAAACATAAAATAAATTAGGACTAACATAGATAACTAAAATATTGATAGATTTAAGTATTAAGGGATATTTACATCTATGTCCTTACAAAAGTTCAATATTACATCAATATCCTTTTCAGTTTTATAATTACGTCATTATCCTTCATAAACTTTTGTAATTACATCAATATCCTTCCTAAACTTTCTAAATTACATCAATATCCTTCTACACTTCTGAAATTACATCAATATCCTTCTCAAAATTTTAAATTCTTATATACATAAAAAAATCAACATGTTCTCTCATCAATCGAAACCAAATATGCATATAAACAAATAAATATATATGAGCAATATTTTTTTTATATTTATATTCGAACTTTTGTAATTACATCAACACATTTTTTTGTCGTTCGAGGCCAAAAAGTATATATGAATATATGATCATGATCAATATAAGAGATAAATAAGAGTTTCGTAATCTAAAATCAATATGATTATGATTTAATTGATTTTTGGACATATATATCCTTCTTAAAAGTGTGAGCAGGATATTGATGTAATTAATTTTTTTTTGTAAGGACGTTAATGTAATTACAAAATTAAGAAGGATACTTATGTAATATCAAATTTTGAGAAGGATATACATGTAATTCTCACTCTTAGTGATCGACACCCTACTTACCAATGAACCTACAACTATCGGGTCACTTCCGTTAACTTTGTTATAAGTAAAGACACAAAATATAAATAATAAAACTTGAATAATAAATTACCTACGCACAATGACACACAATCGCCCTTATAGCTTATGGGGCAATTCACTCGTTCAGCACTCGTTCAAAACATCCACTCTTTCTTCACTCGCTTAGGAAAGATAAAGGTATATTATGACGAAAATCCCGCTTAAGATTCGCAAACTATAGTCAGAGTAGGAGTATCCATTTGTTGAGCCAGCTACAATATACCTGCCCGGAACTGATTGGTTGCTTGTTGTGACAGCAAAGGTCTGAACATTGTCCCACTTTCCTCATCGGGTTTCTCTCTGTTCATCATTCTTTAACGCGAATTGTATGAGTTGCATCATTGATAGAGACCATACAGTCTTTCGTAATTGTGTCTTTAAATTGTGGTTTTGATACAAACTCTAACCCAATGACATAGTTTCATTAAACAGCCTCATCAACTGAAAATCGATTCACCCAAAATACCACAGAATATTTTTAAAAGCCCTTCCGATATCCAAGCATGCAAAAGAAGCCATCATTTCAATTCATACCCAATATCTCATCAACAATGAAGGTATATATAAGATATCAGCACTACAATACAACAAGCCTAAAGCAACACTCTAAAAGAGCAGCACTTTAAAAATATGTTGCATTTTAAATAACTTTGATTATAAAGCAACAATTTAAGCTTTTCATCCTGAGACCGACGGACAGTCGGAGCGTACGATTCAAACATTAGAGGATATGTTACGTTCATGTGCTTTAGAATGGGCAGGAAATTGGGATGACTATATATGTCTAGTGGAGTTTGCCTACAATAACAGTTGGCATGCGAGCATTAAATGCGCTCCTTTCGAGATGTTGTATGGTAGGAAATGTCGTGCTCCTATTTGTTGGGATCAGGTTGGTGAACGTATTCTTGAGGGTCCGGAGATGATTGAGGTGACTAATGAAAAGGTCGCCGTCGCCAGGGAAAAGCTTAAGGAAGCTCAGACTCGTCAGAAGAGTTACGCCGACAGACATCGCAGAGCGTTAGAGTTCCAGCCGGGTGAACATGTTTTCTTGAAAGTATCACCTACACGTGGAGTCAGGCGTTTTGGTATCAAGGGCAAGCTTAGTCCTCGTTTCATAGGACCGTTTGAGATTCTTGATCGCGTTGGTGAGGTTTCCTATCGTTTGGCGTTACCTCCTCAGCTATCTCATGTTCACAATGTGTTTCATGTATCATTACTCAGAGGTTACAAGTATCATCCTCTTCACGTTATCTCTTATCCATTCGATCAGATCCGTGAGGATTTATCTTACACGGAAGAGCCTGAGTCTATTCTAGACCGTCAGGACAGAGTCATGAGGAACAAGACGATCCCTTTTGTCAAAATTCTTTGGAGGAATCATCCCGAGCGGGAAGCCACTTGGGAGACCGAGGAGTCTATACGGACTTCTTATCCTCATTTTCTTCCATGATCTGGTATGTCCTTTTCAGCTGTATCATGTTTCTAATTCGAGGACGAATTATTCTTTTAAGAGGGGAAGAAGTTGTAAAACCCTAAAATCAGAACAAGTGCAAAATTACCAAAATGCCCCTAATGTCAGAAAATTTAATAAAAGCATGAATAAAATTCAATCAAGTGTTATAAATTATAAAGTACATCATGTGACAAGTATAAAATTTTTATAAGATTATAATATCTTATATTATGCAAGAAAAATAATAAATATTATATATATATGTATTTATTAAGCCGAAATTATGTATTTATATACTTATACAATTAATTTAAATACATTAAATCAAGGATAATATTAAGATAATTTTTTTAAAAATAAAAATCAGATGTTAGTCCATTCAAAACCCAAAATCTCGGCATTTTATTGTGTATATCTTTTTATATACAATTTTCATTTGTAAAATCTTTAAAAACTCATTTCCAAAACCCTAAAACATTTAGTGGCGGCACCATAATTTTTTCAAGGCAAGGAATGATTTTTCTAGGGATCTTGGAGATCAAGGGAAGCTAGGAAAATTGCTGGTTCATTGGGTTAAGGTGTGGTTTGATTTATGGTACTCAATTGACTCAAAAATCCTTCATAAATTCATAAAAACGTCAAAAATTGTCAAAGGTATTTTTATAACTCAAGTTTCATCATGTTAATTCAGTATGTTCATTAGAAAAATTATTAGTCATGATCTAGGGGTCGATTTAGATTAATCATGTTCTAAACCCTAATTTTTAGCAAGAAATGAAATCGGCATATAAATAATTGTTACCAACGATTTTATATTTTTATCAGCTTTTATATATCATTTATAAGTCAGATAAAATGCTAAATAAATTTTATAGGAAATCAAGATAATTATTGTGGAATTTTCAATTCATGCCGATTTTGAATTATGAAGGAAATGAAGAAATAAATTGGAAAACTAATTAGGGTTAGGGTTTTTATATTTTTCCCAGGTCCAATGCATGCTAATAAATGTATAAAAATTATG
>BQNB010021175.1:0-23882 GCA_026074375.1 Tanacetum coccineum | reverse complement strand
GGTTAATTACATTTTTGGCCCGAAAGTTTAATAAGTTTCAAAAGTTATAATATATACCCTTATGCATGAAATGTTTTGCGTTTTTAGTCCAAATTCCATAATCTGGGTATTTTTGAATCTCAAAAGTATTTTGCAGGTTATAGCTTATTACAATAAGCTAAAATAAATAAGTTTTACGAGCTTATAGCTTATCAAAAGAGTTTATGAGCTTGATAATACAAAATGGGCACGTTTGGTTTAGAAACAATAACCTGATGGGTTAGGACTTTTAGGATTAGTTTTAATGATTATAAAAGTGATAAGTGAGCTTATAGAAATAGCTTATTACAACAGCTTATAGCTTTTAGCTTATTAGGGTTTCGAAAAATGGCTTTAGGGTTTTCAAGGGTGCATTTAGGGCATGGTTTGGTTTAGGAAAACCAAACAAATGAATTTGTGGTTCAAGAACTTAAACAAGTAGCTTATATATGATCTATAAGAGCTTATTAAAGATCTATAAAATATTAGGAATTTATAAAACAGATCAATGACTTACAAAAGCTTAAATGGGTCGAAATTGCTTATTATGATTCGAAAACTTGGAGATGAATTGAAGAACCTATCTTTCTGAATCCTTGGCTTCTTTCTTGACTTAAACCCTTTCCTTTCCTTCCTTGGCTTGAACTAGAACAAAGTTTTAAGGTTGCATGAAGCTTAAATGGTGAGTTTGAAAGTGTGTGTGTTTCAGCTATATATAGGGTCGAAACCTTGGCGTAGAGGCCAAGTTAAGTGGAGTGGTAGCCAAGTAGAGTGGAGTGGTGGCTAAGGGATAGCTAGGGTGAGTATTAGAGGCTAAGACTAACATAGCAAGGTGTAAGTTATGGAGAGGGGTTCGGTTATCAAAGGGGGTGACAGGGGTGTTTGCTTAGTGAGCAAGGGTGTGACAAGGTACTAGGGTGCTAGGGTGGTGACAAGGAGGTGATGGAGGTGGTAGGCATGGTGGTGAATCATGGAGAAGGGTGGTTGATTGGTTGTAGATTGGTTCGAACAAGTTTAGGGTGAAACAGGTTGTTTAGGGTTTTTGGGTTAGGGTTTTTGGTTTAAGTCGAGCTATATTTAAGATTAGAGAGTTAAAAGTGTTTAAATATGATGCATTGGAGTGCTTGTAACTCGTTCTTAGAAGGTATGATGCATTGGAGTAATTGTACGCGTGTTTGGGGGGGAAGGTGGTACTGAAAAACTTATAAGATTGGAGGAAAGGCTTATTTGAATCTCGTGCTTAATTGACTTGCACCTAGGGCTTTAGAAAGTTATACAAGGGTTTTAGAGGGAAAATATATTTAAATTTGTTATATCTGACATGTATGAAAACTTGTACACAAACATTACATAAAGTTAGTGTTTTGATATAAACGTTCACATTTAAAGTTCGTTTTATAATAACCTTTTGAAATGTATGTTAAATAGATAACATATGATAAAAATGGAGTTTAAAACATATTGCTTGACATATTATAACGAATGTTGATGAAATTGGCATTGGTAGGTTGTGTGAGCTCGTTTACTTTGGTAATGTAAGTTACGTTACATTATGGATGGAATAAAGCAAAAATCTTTCCATGAAAATGGTTGCATCTAATTTAATAGATGGAAATTACACTGAGGAAAATTGCATCTAATTTAATAGATGGATAATTACATAGAAGAAAATTGTGGGTTGTTATAGTCTCCCAACCTTAAAGAAATCTCATCCCGAGATTTAGTTGGATGTTGGAGTGATGTTTGGAAATAAATGTGGATATTTGGCACGAATTTGATCTTCGCGTTCCCATGTAAATTCTGGTCCTCTTTTAGAGTTCCATCTTACTTTGACTATAAGGATACAACTTTGTCTTAGTTCCATGACTTCATGCTCCATAATTTCTATTGGTTCCTCCATAAAGCTAAGTTTGTCATCGAGCCGAAGCTCTTTCATTGGAATGACATGGGATTCGTCAGATAGGCATTTCTTTAAATTAGAAACATGGAAAGTATTGTGGACATTACTGAGTTCTTCAGGAAGCTCAAGTATATATGCCACTGGGCCGACCCTTTTAAGGATCTTAAATGGTCCAATGTATCGGGGGTTAAGCTTTCCTCGCTTTTTGAATCGGATGACACCTTTTCGAGGTGACACTTTTAACATAACATGATCTCCAACTTGGAATTCCAAAGGCTTTCGCCTTACATTGGCATAACTCCTTTGCCAATCTCTTGCAGCTTGCAAGCGTTGTCGGATTTTAACTATCTTTTTGGTGGTTTCTTGGATTATCTCTGGTCCCATGAGTTGGACATCTCCAACTTAGGCCAAACAGACTGGTGATCGATATTTTCGACCATAAAGTGCCTCGAATGGCGCTGCCTTAATAATGGCATGGTAACTATTATTGTAAGAAAATTCTACCAGTGGTAAGTGTCTTTCCCATCCTTTTCTAAAATCTATAACATAGGCTCGAAGCATGTATTTGAGTGTTTGGATGGTTCTTTCACTTTGTCCATCGGTCTCGAAATGATATGCCGTACTTATATCTAATTAAGTACCCAAAACATTCTGCATTGACTGCCAGAATCTGGATGTGAAATGATATCATGATCCAATATGATGGATATTGGCACGTCATGTCGAGAGACTATTTTTTTAATTATAACCTTGTAAGAGTTTCCATACTATTGTTCTCTGGTAGGGATGAAAATCGTGCTGATTTGTAGACGTGTCTACTTTGACCCAAATTGTGTCATGCTCACTTGATGTTTTGAGTTAGTTTTGTAACGAAGTCCATCGTTATTCTTTCCCATTTCTCTGTAGGAATCTCTGGTTGTATCAGTAAGCCAGATGGCTTTTGACATTCTACTTTAATCTAGAGAATCTTAAACACTTGCCAAAATATTCAGCGATGTTTGCCTTTATGTTATGCCACCAATAGAGTTTCTTTAGATCCTGATACATCTTGTCAGAACCTGGGTGGATGGAATACTTTGATTTATGAGACTCATGCATGATCAAGTCCCTCAAATTTCTAAAGAGTGGTAACCAGCTTTGGTTCTTGATACAATGACTTCTATCAGGATATACTTCAAATGCTTTGTCCATTCCTCGTAGGTTCTCATCTTTGATGTTCTCTTCTTTGATCGCCTCGGTTTAGGCTTCGAGGATTTATTATGGTAATTTTGGGTAAAGGGTCGTAAAAATAATGCCCTAACAGGAGTGGTTTGATACGTTCCTTCTGACTTAAGCTTTGCAATCAACATTTGCCTTTCCAGGATGGTAGTGAATCTCACAATCGTAATCTACGAGAAATTCTAACCAACGATGTTGTCTCATGTTCAACTCTTTCTGATCAAGGATATGCTAAAGACTTTTATGATCAGTGAACATAGTACACTTTGTGCCATACAAATAGTGTCTCTAAATTTTAAGAGCGAACACTACTGCTCCTAATTTGAGGTCGTGTGTGGTATAGTTCTCTTCATAAGGCTTGAGTTGTCAAGATGCATATGTAATAACTTTTTTTATTTGCATTAACACTGCTCCCAAACCTTGGAGTGATACATCACAGTAAATGACAAAATCATTATTTCTTTTTGGTATTGCTAAGATTGGAGCTTCACAAAGCTTTTGTTTTAGTAGTTGGAATGCTGACTCTTGGTCTTCTCCCCAGATATACTTCTTGTTTTTCTGGGTTAATTCAGTCTAAGACTTTGCAATCTTCGAGAAACCTTCGATAAATCTTTGATAGTAGCCGGCGAGTCCTAAGAATTGGCGTACTTTTGTGGTTGTGGTAGGAGATGCACATTTAACTGCTCTCATTCATTGGTGGAGGTCATGTGAATTCCTTGACTATTAATTCATGTGCCAAGAAATCTGCATTGTACTGATCAAAATCACTTTTGGAAAAATTGGCAGATAAATTTCTCCTTTTGAGTTTATTCTAAGATTATTTCAGGTGATCTTCGTGGTTGCTATTTGTTACCGGAGTAGATGAGAATATCATCGTCCATGAACGCTATCACAATTTTATACAAGTATGGTTTAATAACGATTCTATGGAACCATGAACCAGCAAGGCGTCTTTAGTTAAACCCAAAATGGCATCACCATGGAATTTGTAGTGTCCATATCGTGTTTTTGAAAAGAGTCTTGGGAAATATCTTCATCCGCTAACCTCAGTTGGAGATAGCCTTAATCTTAGTCAATTTATAAGTAAGGTATTCGAAACCTTTAAAGCTCTGATCGATAAATCTTTGATTCCTGGGTAATGGGTACGATTCTTTATAGTCGGTTTATTCAGCTCCTGATTATCGATACACATTCTGAAAGATCTGTCTTTCTTTTTTTAACAAAATAAGGACAGGTGCTTCCAGTGCGATAGTACTTGGTCGGATAAACTCGGTCTGGCTAAAATCTTTTAGTTTGTCTGATAATTCCTGCTTTATAAGTAGCTAATCAATAAGGTGCTCAGGCTTACTGGTGCCGCTTCAGCATTAAATAGATTTGGAATTCTACTTGTCGAACTGGAGGAAGGCCAGGTAGATCTTCGGGAAAAACTTCCAGAAATCCTCCGACTACCTGTATATCTTCTAGTCATTTTTTGTCTGACTTCTTCTCCATTACTTGGGCTACGAAAACTTGATATCCCTGGATATATATCTTTTAGTTTTAATGCAGGATATGAGGTTTAGTCGGGTTTTACTTTGATCACCTCGGATGATCAAAGTTTCACCGTTAATGGGGATATGGATGACTTTCTCATCACAGATAATTCTAGCATGATACTTGGATAACCAATCCATACCAATGTCGACGACAAAACTACCGAGCTTAATCGGCATGAGATCAATTTCAAAAGGTCGATTTCAAAAGGTCGGTTTAACAAGATTAGAGTGCAACCTTGGATAACGGTATTAGTGCCTACTAGGTTTCCATCGGCCATTTCAATGTCGTAAGTGGTATCTAGTGAAATTGGTAGGATATTAAGCATAAAAGCAAGAGATATGGATACAAAACTTTTATCGGCTCCTGAATCAAATAATACTCTAGCTAGATGTTGGTTTAGAAAGAACGTACCCGTGACTACGTTTGGGTTTGGTAAGCGTCTTGCCCCTCAGCCAAGTATGCTCTTACATGGGCTAATGTTGCATTGGGCACGGTTTTTCTGTATTGCCCTTTCTTCCACATGCATGACAAGTTATAGTTGAATACTGGTTGTAGGTTGCTTCCAGGGGCTGGCCCTTTGTTTCTTACAGTTCCTGGTTGATGACCTACCTTGTTGCAAGTCTGACACTTGACATGAAGTTCTATGTGATAGCAGGTGCATTTCTTACACAGGGGAAGGCTTCATATACCTACTGTTTTCAGTTGGGGTGACAGCATAAGCCCTGATGGTTTCTTGCCTTTTACTCTATTGTTTTTGGTGATCATTGTTGCGGTTGTTATTGTTGTTACGGTTATTATGGTAGTTGTTGTTGTTGGTGAAGGTTCTTCTATCATCAAACTTTCGTTTGTGATCATTGGTTCCTTGCATAGAATTGTGCTTTATTACCTGATCCTTTAACCTTTGGGTTATGGTAATGGCTCCCTCTAAAGTTTGAGGCTTTGAAGCGGTAATATTTCCTTCAATACTCCTGGGTAATCCCCCGATGAAGACTTCCATAAGTTTCTTAGAATTTGGTATCATATTTGGACATAAGATTGCCTATTCCTGGAATCTTCTAACGTAAGTCTTGAGATCATTTCCTTTTACAGTCATATTGTAAAATTCATCTTCCATTTTCTTAACCTGTGTTGGGGATAATTACTTTTATAAAAGCTTTTTAATTCGGGACCAGGTGATCTTGTAAGCTTCCTCTATTCAATCAGGCTGGAGCGAATGAATTCACAGGTCAAGCTTCTTCAGTTAGAGTACAAGTAGAAATTTCACTTTGCGTCCTGGTACAGTTTCTATGGGAAAATAATGATTCCGTTCGTTCAAACCAGCGGATGAGACCAACAGCCCCTTCCGTACCTTTAAAATTGAAAGGTTGGTAGCTCATAAACTCTTTGTAGCTACATTTTCTTGCTACGAGAGTTTCTCTTGGTCTGGTGTTCCTAGTGGTATTGCCAATATTTGCAGACATCTTGGTTTCCAGAGCTGCGGAAAACACTGTTAGCAACTAGTTCTTGACTTGGCGCGCCTGAGACATGGCTGGTGTTGCAGATGTTGGTGTCTACTTGGGAGCCATTCTTATTCAACATTTACAAGACAACATATAATAAGAATTAATTCATTGTATTGATTCTTATTTGGTACAAGTTCTAAACAAGGAATACACATTTCTTGATTTACATTGCAGGATATAACCAAAACATTTTGGTCATCGGTTACTCTAACAAGAATCTAACTATTAGGTTTTCGGGGACTGGTTCACTTTCCAGTGGTTTCATACCGCGACCACTTAGATAATTTATCAAAGGCTAGTCTGGTGGTGGTGTAGGTGAAATCGTATGCTCAATATCTTGATTATTAATCATATCCATGATATTTGGGTATAAAGGTTTAAGAAAACGGTAGTCGGTAGAGAGCCATAGTAACTAGATTTAGATAAGATACGGATTCATCACACTACAAAAATATGGATAGACAACCACGGCATACATAAATCGGATCATAAAACAGAGAGTTCATAATGGAATCACCACTGTGTATTAGTTCATAAACAACCTTGGTATACATATTTTTACATAGTCAAAATTTAACAAGTGTGTTTTATTTATGCTACATATCCGTGGTTGATTCTAAAACAAAGCTGATTAGAATGACAAGGATCTTGTCTAGTAGTCTGGTGGTCCTCTTATGGTTCTTGAGTCATGGATCTTGTCAAAAAGACTATTCATATCCTTATCAGTGGCGATTCTGGATATCCTCGTGACGTATCTATAATGTTAAAAGTCCTGACTGCGAGCAAAGAACAATCTCGTTGTTCATGCCCTTATTTGCTTTTTTTGACAAATCTAGAAATCTGGGTGACGAGCTTCTTGATAGTTCGGTCTCTAGCTTCGTAAAAATACTTACTGTTGATGACTTGGACCATTACAAGGACTTCTTTTCTGATCTTTCATGTTATTTGTGCTTAATGCGCTCAAGAAGGAGCTCATCTAAGTGATTCAAAATAGTCTCGATTTGTTCCTCATGGCGCTCCAGGTGCGTCTTATGAGAACTCTCCCCAATCTCAAATACTTAAGGTAGGGCAAAAGAATCAGTAGAGTAGGATGATAGGAAACAGGCTCGTTTTTGAGGTGGCAAAATCTCCTCGGGAAGAAAGAAATCTCAGGGATCAAATAGTGGTGATGGTGGTAACACTGGAGATGGAGGCAAAACAGTTGGTGGGGCAATAGGAGCTCGTGGTGGTGGAATAGGTGATTCACTATTAGTAGCATTATATGCTTGCATGACCTTTATATACGGATCATCATGGAAAGGTGAGATGGCTAGTGAGGCCAAAAGATACTTAGTTAAATCATCTGAAGGATCAAAAGAAGTGTTTCCCGGTGAAGCTGGGAAATAGTTCGGTGAAGCCGGGGTATAGTCAGGAGTATTCGTAGAGGAAAAAGCATCCTCAATATAGGAATCAGATAGGACGATAATATGGTGGGTGGATGTAGACATAACTCTGTAACAACCCATTGTAAAATATTACATATGCTTATTTTTATTTACTAATAGTTATGTATCTTTAATACTATTCGAGAAATTTAGTGCACAGAGGACTTTCGTGAATAGAAAATGAGTTATAGTTTAGGTTTAATCGTGTTTCTCTTTATCCTGTGGCTCTTGATACCAATCTGTAAACACCCCCTTATTGGACATATAGCAAGGAAGCTTTAACTGGGGTATTAAGTCTTGAATCAACAGTCATATCATAGAAAATGACTTCAAAAGAGACGTTTTGGAAAATTTAGTTATCATTCAATATTATTTCAGAGTTTTACAAAAGGAGGTCCCAAATACATATGAAAACATAGAGTTTGAATGATAACAAGTTGGACGTCCTCAAGTCCAATGCCACTCCGTGCCATAGGTTGATCAATTACCTGAGATAAACATGCTAAAAAGGTCAACACAAAGGTTGAGTGAAATTCACAGGTTTGAAATGTAATAGTTGAATACAAGTCATCATAAGTGGTAATAATTGTACAATTACAATTATCATGGAAAACAATATTATTGCCCTAAGCTCATGACACCAACATGTTAACATGGAAATCACCTCAGTGACATTATTGATGAACAAATGTCCTCTTGGAAAGGTAACTTGCCAAAGTTCAACTCATTATTTCTCAATATAGTGTGTTGATTACCTCATTATAGGTAAACACAAACGGTTTGTCAATCCTAGATAGATCTTTCCACAATATTGATTTCATCGCAGTGCATTAATGGTTCATGATTAAATGATATTGGCAATGGAGGTAAACTTAGGCAATTATATATCAGGATAGCATACAATTGGAAAATACTTTATTCATGGTTTATAACATGTATCCCCCCATGGGGTTTGGAAAAAACATATAAAGGTGGGACTATGAACTTACCTTAACAGGGAAATCTGATTGATGGCAAAAGTAAATCAAGTGGAAATAAATGGCCTCGTCACGCAACCTGGGGTAATATGTCAAGTCTTAGTTTGATGGATTATATTCCAAAACTTTACTTCATTAAGTTTAACGGAAATGATTTTGGTTTATTAGTTTGTGAAAACATCGTATCACTGTTTGTCGACTATCTAATCTAGCGGTCATGCAGGGCGTAAACGTTTTTTGAGGAGCTAGGACACTTTAAATCGTAAATCCAGCAACTCGTCAAAACGTCTACCTAAATGAAAGCCCCTCACATGAAATTCCCTAGTAACGTGATACGTTATAGTTTAAATGATAGGATTTTATCTTTTTAAATTTCTTCAAAAGCTATTGGATGATAAATTATATTAAATATATACACATAATTATTTTATAGTGTTTCGATTGACGAATGATAACGACAAATGTTTCGGGCTTTAATAAAATCGAGTCTTATAATATTTAAATATATTTTTATAATTAATATAAAAATATTACATTTTATACTTTTGAGAATATGAAAATGACAATATATACCCTTGGTATATATTAATTTACTCTCTTTCTAACCCTTTATATTATATTTTTAAACATTTAACCCTTTAACTTAGAATATATATGAAACAGCCCTGGGTGGTTTGAACTTTAGGATAATTACACTTTTGGGCGCGAAAGATTATAATATCAAAAGTTACAATATATACCATCATTGCATAAAATGATTGCGGTTTCTAGTCCATAATCCTATCGTATGTATTTTTATCTCGAAAGTCAATTTTGCAGGTTTATAGTTATTACTATAAGCTAAAATAAGTTAGTTTTACGAGCTTGTAGCTGATGAAAAGAGCTTATGAGCTTAAAAATCCAAAATGGGTTCGTTTGGTTTTAAAATCTTAACCCGATGGGTTCTAGCTTTTAGGATTTGTTTTTAAGCTTGTAAAAATGATAAATGAGCTTATAGAAAAAGCTTATTACAATAGCTTATAGCTTATTAGATACACGAAAAGAGCTTTTTAGGGTTTTTAGAGGTGCGTTTGGTTTAGGAAAACCAACAAATAAGCTTAGGGTTTTAGGAACTTATTCTAAGTAATTATAGAAGTACATGGGAGCTGATTAGGATAAGAATAAGCCTAAGCTAGGTTATTTAGGAATTCGAATGGATTAGGGTTTCAAAAATAGGTCATTAGGGTTCGGTTTGGTTTAAGGGTTTCCAACAAGGTTTTGTTTGATCAAATGATTATAACCATGTTTATACATGATCTTAAACATAACTAGAGCTTATAGAACTAGATAAAAGACTTACTAGTACACGGAATGATGAAATGTGTCAAAATGAGTAATTTATAACCCGGAAGCTTTGGAGATGATTCAAAAGCTTTTTCCTTCTTGTTTCTTGGCTTCTACTTGGCTTACACTTTACTCCTTCTCTTCTAGGACATGGCTAAAGCATAGTTTTAAGGTAATGTTTGATTTTAATGGTGAGTTTTGAAAGAGTGCATGTATGTGTGTATATATAGGGCTCGAACTTGGAGTGCGAAAGGCAAGTTTAAGTGGTAGTATTGTCCAGTAGAATGAAGTGGTGGCCAAGGGTTTGTTAGTGACTATTAGAAGCTAGGAGAATATCTTGGAGAGGTGTAGGGTGGTGGTGAGGGTTCGAATAAACAAGGAGGTGACAAGGTGGGGGGGGTTTTCTTGGTGATCAAGGGTGTTTATCTCACTTCTACCTGCAAGTTTTATCCTAACATGTCATTTCCCCTTTTTCCTTGTTGTGACAAGGTGCTAGGGTGGTGACAAGGTGGTGATGGAGGTGCTTAGCAAGGTAGTAAGCAAGGTGGTGTGTCATGGAGAAGAGTGGTTGCTTGGTTTAAACTTGGTTCGAGCTAGTTAAGGGGTGACGGGTTCATTAGGGTTTTCGGGTTAGGGTTTTAGTTTTTAGGACGAATAGGGGCTGAAATGGTGGGAAATAATGTTTAAATATAGTGCTTAGAAAAGTTGTAATTCATGCCTAAAAGATGGTATGAAATGCCTTATGATTTTGGAGGGAAATGGTTAAATTTTTATACTATGCATTATCGAGTTGTACAATGAGCTTTAGGGAGTTGTACATTTGTTTTGGAGGGAAAAGGTATTTGAATTTCATGTATTGATAACTTGTACACATGTGTTATTATCTTGTACATTTGGTTTATATGTAAACATTACATATAGTTAGGGTTTTATATATAAACATTAACGTTTAAAATCCGTTTTGATATAACATTATGGAAAGTACATTAAATAGATAACGTATGGATAAAATGATGATTAAAACATATTGATTGACATATTATAACATTTACTTGACATAACGCTGATGAAATTGGCATTGGTAGGGTTGCGTTGAGTCGTTTACTTTTGTAATGTAAGTTACGTTACATTATGGATGGAATAAAGCAAAAATCTTTCCAAGAAAATGGTTGCATCTAATTTAATAGATGGATAATTACACTGATGAAAATTGTATCTAATTTATTAGATGGATAATTACACTGATGAAAATTGCATCTAATTTAATAGATGGATAATTACATAGATAAAAATTGTAGGTTGTTATACATTGACGTCTAGAACACTAACCTTCAACAACTAAAGCATACACTCAAACTAAATCATATTATAGTTTCACATTGTTAATAAAGCAATGACACATAAATCTGAAAAACGGAATAAAATAACTTGAAACTGTGTCCAACCAAACAACCAAAACCTTATATGGTTACACCGTTTGTTTCCCTTAACTCTTTCGGTTAGCTTCCCTAATAGTTCTTTGATATCGTTTTTAACAAGGAAGAGCAACAGAATAAGGGAACTCGACCAAAACTAAGTTGTGGTTTTGTTAGATCCAACCAAGAAGTGTTACTGACTTGCTAGTGATTTTGGAAACAAGTGTATTCCATGAAATATTGCTAGTGTGAGAAGTAAAGAAAATTACAAGTTTTTAGAATTATTGGGTATTTAGTTTCGGAACCGAGAACCGATGGACCCCAAACCGGACCCAAGAACTGAAAATCTCTGAAACTCAAGAACAGCCAGTGCATCAAGTGTGGTTTCTTGTGTGGTTCTTCTCGAATTTTGGCCACCGGTTATCGGTTCTGATATGGTTTTTCTAATTCTTTTTGCTATGTCCCTAAAATCATCTATTGTAGTGATCCGTTAGATTCAACCTTTAATTATAGTATAGTAAATATATTTATAATATTATCTTATAAATATATAAAGATAGGAGGGTAAGAATAAAAAAATCACAGTTATAGTAATCCGAGAGTATGATTCCCGGGTTGTTATCCCCGATGAGGAATGCAATTGAAAGTTGAGAGTCGTTTTGAGAATCAATGTTTGAATGGGATAATATTGTTATTGGTTTTCTAAAACTACAAGAAAATTAAGGCAAAAACTTAAAAACACTTAAGGGAAGACAAATTTTAACTAAAAATGCAAAAACGGGATCCTAAACGTGGACTCAAAACCCTCTAAATTATCAAAATTAAACCCTAAATTGATCTTTTTGGGTTTTATAAGACTTAATTGACTAAAAAGCTAAAACAAAGAAAACTAGACTAAAAACAAAGGAGTTTAGGGATTAAAAACTCTAAAAATATGAACGGGAATTCCATTCCCATTTTTAAAATCAAATTTTGTAATTTACCCTACGAAAGCTGTCAAACCTATTTTTCCAAGGAACATATGATAAAAAAATTCTAAAAAAGAATTATATTTTTTTGACTTTTTTATAATTTTTTATGAATTAAAAATGATTTTAATGAAATTAAATGATTAAAAATACTAAAGTATTTATAAAAAATTCTGAAAAAATCATGAAAAGTAGATTGAACAATTAGGAATATAAGAAAATTAAGCTCGGTATCACAGCTTATCAAATAAGCAGAGAAATAAGCTGAAAACTACTAATAAGCTAAAAGAACTAAATTGTATATAAAACATTAATATTGCATTCTTAATACGAAAAAGACCCCAGGGCACGTTGGTTTAGTGTGTGTGTTGTGAGGTTTAGAAAAGGGTTGAGGAAGGTTGAGGTCGTGGGTTCGAGCCTTGCTCACCCACGATTTCCCTTCTTCCCTTTTTTTTTATTTTTGTAAAAACTTTAACAAGCAAACTTTTAAAACAGCTAAATATGAAATCTTTTTGTGAAAACAACTTTTCTAAAAACTAGAAAATAAGCTTGAAATTAGCTTAAAAGTCACAGTTGTGACTTAAAGAGACTTTTGAGCTTTCTTACTAAACTAAATAAGCTACATAACTTGAATAAGCTAAAAACAGAACTAAATAAGCTATAAGTGACTTTTAACTAACCTAATAAGCAAGAATTAAGCTAAAAACTACAAGCCAAAAGCTCAAAGCTTAATTTAGGCTTAATGGTGTTAAACCTTTTAACCAAACGTTATATAGCGGCACCTTTGAGCTTCTATTTATATAAGCTACTGGATCCTTATGGCAAAAAGCTCTACACCTACTTAAAGATAAGCTAAAGCACTACTTAAATCAATAAGCAAAAGAAATTTTGAATCTCAATTAAGCAGTAAAATTTCTACATGAAAAAGCTATTTGCTACTGATTAACTATGTTCTTGTTTTTTAAGAAAAGACAAAATAAGCTAATGATAAGTGTAAAATACACATATCTGTTTGTACGCTAAAAAGACCCCAATTACCAAAACAGCCAAAATGGCAAAAAATATGCTTGTATTTGCTGTTTTGTTTGTGCCAGGTATGGATAAGCAAAGATCACAAGAAAATTAGTTCGAAAACGAGCAAACACGGACACGAGAATCAGAAGAGTGCAAGCAAAGCAAGAAATGTCAAAGCCTAATCCAAAGGCCTCCCTATCCTCTCATAACAATCCACAAGGGATGGTTTTGCAATTTTTGGAAGTGGAAGTTAATATAAGCAAAGAAAATGGAATGAAAAACACAAGGGCCTCTTGTGCAACTTCCCAAGCTCCAACAGTTTTAACTCGTCAAAAAATGGGCCTGGGAAACCCTTTTATATTCAACCTTGTCATCTCCCGTTTCACCACCATGGTTTACAAGGGGCAAATAGAATATTCTAAAGGGTGCGTTGGTCATTAAAGAAGCTCAAGCACAAATGCAAGGACAAATTAGTCTAATCAAGGGGATACTTATCCTAGCTCAAGCTCAAAGGCCACGTCAATCATGGAGAAGCACAAATAGGGGTGGGTTTTTGTGCTAATTTACTCACAAAAGTAACATAAATGTCACATCAAGAATACTTCTGGCTATCCTCAGGTATTGTCATAAATCTAATCCAACGGCCACAATAGAAGCTCAAATGATTGAAGAAATGATTGGTTGAGATTGAAAGTTTGGAGAGCAAGGCAAAAAAGGCCTAGAAGCTTCAGCTTGGCACTATAAATAGGCCTCATTCTCACACACACAAGGGATTCGATTTTTAGTCTTTTTTTTAATCTAGTTTTTATAATTTTTAGTAATTCGTATTTTATTTCTTAAATGTAATTTCCTTTTTCAAGTATTGTAATCAGCTTCTTTAATTAATGAAATTCAGTTTTTAGTGTTTTAAATCTCGTTTCTAAGCTCTCTTTTTATAGTCATAAAGCACTTTTAATAAGCTAAGTTGTTATAAGTATAGCTATATTTAGCATCTTTCAGTCTATAAGCTGAAATAGAGCTGTTTGAATTTAGTATTAATCTTATTCAAACCTTAAATCAGTTTAATCTTACATGGATCTTATTGGATTTAAGCTTTTGGAAGGGGATTTAAGCTTTTGGAAGGGGATCTTAACTTGGAAGAGATCCCGAGGATTTATACCTTAGCTTATTAATAAGCTAAGGAGCTTGTAGCTGCCTTAATTGGTTCCTTTTGTTTAGCTAAAGGATCAAGTGAGTTTCTCTTTTCATTCTTCTCTAATTTCAGTTTTAATTGCTTAGTTATTGCTTATATGCTTAATATTACTTATTTGCTTTGCTTATTAGTGTTTAAATATCTCTTATAGTGCTTATTAGTTGTTTGTCCTTATCTGTTTTTGCTTAATTAGTTATAAATCATTAGTTATTAATTTCTGTCATAAATACTCATAAATCCGAAAATATTAGTTTAATTAGTTAAGATCTACTTAGAATTTTTACTTATTCAGTTGTTTAATCATGATTGCTAAGGTTTGTTTTAAGCCTAGTTTTTATTGGTATTAAGTAATTTTTTATTAAATTTCTCTTAAAAGCTTATTCTCAAACATGTCAAAATGATATAGGGTGTGTTTGGTTTAGTGCAATCTCAAATTGCTACTAGCAGTACTAACATAAGTTAGTAGGCTGTTCCTTTAATACCAGTATCTAACCATAAGTTAGTACTCTTAGTTTAGATTTTAGTTAGGAATTTAGTTGGATTAAGTTTAGTTATTAGCTTATTTGAACTTAGTTTTAGTTGTTCATTTTCTAGCTTATTTCATCTGCTTATTTGGCTATTAAAGTCAAAATTGCAATAGGGTACTTACTTGAAAGTACTGCTGAATTTTCACACTAGCAGTACTAACCTCAGTTAGTACTGCTGTGTTCTCAGCTTAATTTAGATCAGTAATTTAAGTATTTAGCTTATAAAATTCAGTAGGATTTAAGTTTTCATATAGCTTAATACAATTTAAGTCTTAATTTGCAACTTCTAGCTTATTTCCTTAGTTTAATTTAGCTGTCAAAAGTCATAAAAACTTGAAAAATCCAAAAACAGTACTTAGAATCTTTAGGATTTAAATTTGTTAAATTAGCTTATAAGTCTAGATTTTATAGCTTATTTAGATGGATAATAAGTAGTTTAAGTTGTCTTTTAAGTTTCAAAGTCTAGTTCAGCTTATTTAGTTCTCTAGCTTATTTGAAGTTTGTGTTTCTTTGCTTATTTCCTGAGTTTGCTTATTTCATGATCAATTTCAGTAGCTCAAAAGTAGTTTAAGCTTTAATTTCTTTGCATATTTAGATTAAGCACATCATAAGCTTTCTAGATCACTTTTCCTTTTTAGAATTAAGCTTAATTTGAGCATTTTATGGCTGTTTAAGTAGAAGTAAGCTCAAAACCTCACTTTCTGTAATCAGTTTAGAAATAAGCTCTTCCTGAGCTTATTTGAGATTTTCAGCCCTAGTAGCTTTTATTAATTTTGTTCCCCTTAGTTTCTTTTACAACTTTGCTTCTTTGAGTTTTTCATAATAAGCACTTTTCAAATTTCACCTTAATTCGGGACTTAGTTTGTTGTCGGGATATAATCTTAGGGTAGGAATTGTAACTTTTCGATTTTAATTGTGTTTCAGTTAGTCCCTCCGTTAGTTTGTTAGTTCTCCCGTTAGTCCTTTTCCTCTTTGCCCCATTAGTCCTTAGTTAAGTTTTTAATTAAGTTTATTAATTTCAATTGGTATTTAAGTTTGATTTTTAATTAGTTTAATTAAACTTTTATTAAAAGATAAAAATTAGGGCTTTCATTTTTAATAATTTTCGAAAACTTTTCTTTGTTTAGTGAAATTTTAGTTTACATTTTTAGGATTTAAAATTTGTTTATTTGCTTAATTGTCATTATTTGTTGCTTTTTTTTGAGAAGTGAATTTTATCAAGGGTATTGTTATTTTTTTCCTTAAAAAAAATTTTTTTTTTTTTCTCTTTTAAAATATTATATTTTATATATATTTTTTACGTGTGTTAAAACTGCAGATCAGTTTTTGGCGCCGTTGCCGGGGAATAGTGTTTACGATTCCTAAGTTTTGTGTTTGTTGATTTGGTTTGAAGATCCTTTCGTCCTCGAAAGTTTCATTCTTGTTTAAAAATTCAAAAGAAAAAAAATTATAAAATATAAAAAGTAAAAAATATTTTCTTTTTCTTCTTAGTATAAGTAAAAGATAAAAAAATAGAAAAATCAAAAACATAAAAATTAAACATTTATGCTTAAACCAAACCTATGGATAGATCTATCGGGATTGACGTCCCTGTTCGTCTTGGACTGATATTAGTCAAGCGAATACAGTTTCATTTGAGTCAGATTACGGGTGTCCCGGGTTAGACACATGCAAGGGCATTCATTAATGGTTGTATATGTTAACGCTTCGGTATGATAGTAATGCAATTTATATGACTTTGTATCTGTTATATTGCCATATGTGAATAAAATCTTATGGTTCATAAACATTAAACATTTATGCTTAAACCAAACCTATGAACTCACCAACTTTATGTTGACACTTTAGCAATGTTTTTCTCAGGTATTAAGAACGAAGATGCTATGTGAAGTCTCATGCATTGCAGTTAATTCCAGTTATTAAAGATCATTTGTACTAATTAAAAACGATGTCGTATTACTTATTTTTATGCTTTCGCAGAATGTTTAAAATATTTATTATTTCCTAATACAAGTGATCGATTTTCTTAAACGTCCCATATAGAGGTCATTCTATATTGCTTAGAAGTATGATATTCATGAAGTCACACGCCCTCGGTTGCCATTATACTCTGATATTTTAGGGGTGTGACAGATTGGTATCAGAGCTCTGTGTTATAGAGAACTAGGTTGCATTAGGTAGCACTAGACTTTAAACTTACTTATATGTTTAACATGTATTTTATGCTTCTATTGTCTTGTACATTGCTAGTGGACTCAATATGGTCTGTGTAAATAGGACTAGAACTATCAAAGGAGTACATACATATATATTTAAAATGGGGATACATGTGAATTTAGAACATATATGAGATACATTAGTATTATGGGTTACATGTGTAATAAACAAACTTAACTTTACGTATTTTGAAAAATGCATATACTTCATTAATTTCATGTTTTCTTGATGTCTCAGCGACATGCGAACCTCTGATGAATGAAGACACTCCGATAACACTACCTGTACTCCCCAGACTCCCAGACACACTCCCCCAGGTGTATCACATAAGACATCTTACTCTCAGATATTGTGCCATCCGTATTACCATTTCCCCCAACTATCAGACGTACCGCTCGCATATCTGTTTTACCCGACATTGAGCCAAATCTTGCTGAACGTGCCAGAATTTCTGCTATTAACCTTGATGATTATCAACTTGATCCTCTTACTCCACCACCCTCACCTTCATCCCCATTCTCGATGGCTGCTTACCAGCGGATGATTGCTGAAACGGACCCCACCCAGAGAGAAGAAGCTCTAACTGCCTACGGGACAGAAACTGGTCAGAATTCGGTGCCTGTTCCTGAGACAGTCTTGACCGTATGCACGACGCGCCTTAGAGGACAGTTGCATACCATTCTCGAGGACATGGACCGTTACCCAAATGCCTGTTTGGAGGAGTTAGAAGCCTTCCTGACACTGTGGGATGTGAAGCCCCGAGTTGAGGAAAGTTCGTTGGAGACGCTATCTGTGGACGAACTGATTACTCAGCTTAGACAAGTGTGTGAGGATGCGGAGGATCGTGCTAGTAATGCTCAGGAGGAAGCACGACAGAAGAGGAAGGAGGCACTCGAGGAAGTGGTCCAGCGAATCTACCGTAACAACAACTAGTTTTATTTCTGTCTTTTGTACAACCACTAAGCTATGGGTTTGTCACGGCTAGTGAACTCTTGTATCCCCTTACTCTTCGGAATGAGTATCGTGTTTGCGAATAATAACAGTATTGATTTCAAAAGACATGCCATTTGTAGTATCGTGACTATCTTTACGCATATAATTTTCGTACATGTCATAACTGTCATTTCCATTGTCCCTCTTATAGAAAATGGCACCCGGACGACGCCCAACTATCCGCCGGAACCCTCCAGTCAACCGTTCGACCAACCAAAACAACGTGGACATCAACAGTGGATTGGACCTCAGGCTCAACCAGCTCATTGCACAAGAGTAGCTGAGGCTACTCGCCAAGCTGCCGCTGTGACTCATGCTGCAAGACTCAAGAGAGACCAACTAGGATAAATTTCCCAGAACTAAGGCATGCCAACTACAAAGAATTTCTGCAGTTTATGCATGAAAAACTTTCGTGGTATGAGGTTGTTGTTGCTTTACCGATTGGTTGAGAAACTAGATCTTAATTTGGATTTAGAACACAACGTTGCAGAAGGTGACAGATTTAAGTTTGCTTCTAGCACACTGCTAGATAGTGCTCTAACTTGGTAGAACATTTACGTTTGTTCTGTTACTCTCAATACCGCTCATGCAACACCTTGGAGTGATTTCAAGGCTATGTTCATCCGGAAGTACCGTCCTCGAAATGAAGTCAAGCAAATGGAAAAGGAACTGTGGAATTTAAAAGTGAAAGGCACCAACCTTACCACCTACAATCAACGTTTCCAAGAGCTCATCCTCTTATGCCCAGAAATGGTACCCAACACCGACCGGTTGTTGGAACGTTACATTGAAGGTCTACCTTTGAACATCAAGGGTAATGTAAACTCGTCCAAACCAGTAGATTTGCATGAAGCGATTGAAATAGCTCAAGGGTTGATGTACCAAGTAGTCCAAGGGTTAGGAGAAAACTCTGGTGACAATTGGAAATGGAACGGAAACCACTACAACAACAACAATCCCAACACCACTAGTAATCTCAATCTGAACAAACATCCAGAGACAACAAGGGTGTTTACAGCTGGGCAAGGTTCTTACATTGGCAAATTACCTTACTGCGGGAAGTGTGGACGACACCACACTGACGCATGTCCTTCTACTTGTCACAACTGTAGAAGGGCATGACATAAAGTTAATGACTGTCGAGCCACACCACGTCCCGCAAGCCAAAGAGGACCCAGAAGCCAAGGAGGACAGGGAAGTTAAAGAAACATGTGATCTTATGATATAAACCAAGAACAAGAGTGAGATGTGGGTTGTGAAGTTTTAGAGAGAGAAAGTATATGGAAATAGATGATGTTCGCCAACATCCCAGGTTTCCACGAGAAGAACTATACCACCCATGATTTGGAACTAGGAGCAGTAGTGTTTTCCCTAAAGATGTGGAGACACTATCTGTACGGAATTAAGTGCGTTGTGTTCACTGATCATAAGAGTTTGCAACACATTCTCGATCAGAAGGAGCGGAACATGAGGCAACGACGTTGGTTAGAGTTGTTGAGTGACTACGACTGTGAGATTCGATCACACAATCCAGGGAAAGGCAACGTGGCGCGATGCCCATGAGTCGAAAGGAAAGAAGTAAGCCACTACGAGTTCGAGCCTTAGTTATGACTATAGGGTTAAACCTTCCTAAGCAGATTTTGAGTGGTCAATCGAAAGCCAGAAAGGAAGAGAACTTCATCAACGAAGATCAGCATGGCATGATCAACAAATTAGAATCTCGTGCTGACGGAACGTTATGTTTGAACAAACGAAGTTGGATTCTGAAGAAACATGTAATCTAATGATCAAACCAAGAACAAGAGTGAGATGTGGGTTGTGATGTTTTAGAGAGAGAAAATGGATGGAAAATGGATGATGTTCTTATTAGATGGAAAATGGGAAAAATGAAACAACCAACCCCTCTCCAAGGCTAGGAGAGGGCTTATATAGTTACATGATGGCCGGCCCATGTGTAACACCCTCAAATCTGAGTATGCAGCGGAATATTGAATATCCAAGAGCGTTACATTATGGGTCAATAGCACAAGATATAAGAACGACCACTAAGTGTGACATTTAAAAGATACATTGGATAAACAAGTTTATTCGTTTATTACATAAGCACAAGGCTTTAAATCGTTCTACGATAAAGTTAAAGACTTCGACATTTAGTAATTGTTCACATAACAAATATTATGACTCGAATCTCTAGCTTTGACATCCCAAAAGACCTCTAATGTATCACGGCATCTCATGCCCTACTTACCCAAACGGGGATGTCAATCCCAACCCGAAACATCCCAACACGACATGGTATACGTTTGTTGTCCGGTACACCGGCACAGTGAGCGCTACTTACCCAAACGGGGATGTCAATCCCAAATAGATCTATTTATAACAATCACGGCTCGGCTATACTGTAATTCCCAACTACGACTATGCAATTGACAGTTCATGATAATGGGCTCAGTGGGTTATCGCTACTTAGGCAAACACATAACCATTGTATAAAATGTACACTTGCGTCCAGTTTGTAAAACAAGCATGTTATCACCCCAAAGATATAAATCATTTATATAATTGTAAAAATGTGGGGCCATGAACTCACCTTAGCAGGTAGTTCCCAGTTTGATATAAATATCCAAGCAGGTATCGAAACCACACCGTCAAACACCTAAGTAAAAACTGTACGTCTTAGTTTAATGTTTAAACCTAACACTCTATATATAAACAAAATTACATTTTAAGTTTATATATACTGTTAACACTTTTAATTTATATATACTGTTATCACTTGTGTGGTGGTGCCCACGATTAATGTATTTATTATTTCATTGAATTCGTAACGTGAAAACTGTTATTTTAATACATATACTTATTAATAAAAAATCGTTATTATTTTAAAAAACCCGTCTATAATCCAAATCTATTATATATCCGATTGTCCTCCGTTAAACGTGAAATTGTTTCCGTTTAATAAATATATTCTATTTATCAACTCGTGATATTAAAACCCGATTAATATCCGAACGTATATATAATAATTATATTTCGTTCGTTCTCGTTCATAAGATACTTTCAAGTACTTTATTTTACACTTAATACTCTAGGTTCGAAAAAAAAATAAATATTTACACTTATTAGTCCCTTCGGTTTATTAACTTATAACTAATAACATTTCTAAACCCTTCTAGTTTTATCAAAATGTCATAACTAGTCCCTTAAGTTTATGAAAAGTAAATTAATCATTTTAAATTTACTCCAACAGTCCCTACTGTTTCAGAAATTACTCAAATGGTCCCTCAAGTTTATTATATTCGAAAATAATAATTTTAAACTTTTAAGTTTCGAAGTTACATTTCTTGTCCCTCTAATTACAAAAGTTACATTTTTAGCTCTAAATAAATAAACTAGTAAGTTTATTAATTTCTTTAATGGGCCTAGGAAAAACTTTTCATTTGTTGCTTTCCAACGAGTGGAAATGGTCAAACATGAGGATACCACCCACTGATATGGGGTTTTATAAATCAAAAAAAATGTTCTTAGCTAGTACGACTTTGATGGCTCGAATAAGCTCGATTAAGCTACGTCTTTTTCATGCAAAACCATATTTAGATACTACACCGTGCCCTTAATCGAGCCAACTATTTACATGGTAAAGTTTTACGTGTGGTTTTTGTCTATTTTTGGTCAAATGTCGTGTTTGAACCCACATTTATTATTATTATTTTTATAACGAATCTTGTTCTATGAGGACACCAATAACTCAGCAAATTTATAAGACCTTATTTTACGTATGCATGAAGGTTCCAAAGCTAAGTGCCTGCGTTTATATAAAGTTTTACGTGAGAATTCTTGGGTTTTCATTATAACGGGTTCATGACCCTCTCATTTACATCATTGTCATTAATTCATTGTTCGTATTCGATACTTGTTCTCTTAATCGTGTTTTCAAAATAAATCATTTACCTATCAACCACACACATTCACAGTGAAAAACTTTATAAGCTTGCTTGAATCATGCCTGGGTCGGACCAAGCATGTTTTATGTACACATGATTCTTACTCAGCTTACAAGCAACTAGTAGTTACAATGACGAATACACACAAGAAAATCAACGTGAGTGTCGAGCTAGACTTACAATCGGTCCTATGTGTTTGGTTCGACTCGTATTACACCCAAACGTGTAATATACCAAAGCTACAAAGAGCTATCACCTTTTTCCTTGCACGCGTGTATAGTGTGAAAATAACTCGAATAGGGTTCGAGTTTAGTTCTAGCCGAATATAATGAGATGAATTGGGACAAGTTTGTCACTTGAGAGTGTTTAGAATTTTTAGAACTTATCAAGAGTTACTAGTGAGCTTATATTTATAGGGTAGAAGCTAGTTAGAACTTTTTAGTCACAAATTCTAAAACCAATGAGCTTAATTTGTTAGTTTTTTGAGAATATAATGATTGTCACATGCCAAACCATCCTATCAAAGTACAATGCTTTAATTAGCTAAACATTGTACATGATATGGCTAGATATGCAAAGTTGCAAGTTGTGTGACCCTTCTTGCCCAAGTCACGACATACACACAAAAAAAGAGTGAACAAATATCTTGGAAATATTTAGTAGGATACTAGGGACAACATAGGACAAGTTTTAATGAGAAACTATGATGTATTAGATATTACTTGGACTTTTGAGTAAGGTTGGTGGATTTTTGTGATCATGATATATATATACACGATTTCCTTGATTTTTACTTGACCCCATTCGTGGGTTTTGGGACACTAGCACAAGATTTTGATTAAATATTGTGACTAGATATTTAACAAATGTGTTTTTTAAATAACGGTTATCAGGTCTAGTTAATACCGTGTGTGTCTAATAATAATATTAATTGCGAAACGAAACTCTTTACGTGGACCAATCCAAATAAAACTGAGCAGTATGTGAAAAATAAATTACTTAAATATTTAATAGACCCCTTACTGGACATAAACCTTAATTTATTTGGTGACCATTCACGTAAAATGATTTCTTTTTAGTCTACGCGATTTAGCTTAAACGTCAAAATTAAAAGTAAACGCTTATCGGGCTAAAATAAATTGTTGACATTAAAGAGTCGTACAATACGTGAAAATCAGAAATGTTACACCATGGGCTATGATTAGCTTCTATACTTAACATGACACAATCTACGAGCTAAGACCTATTACAACTTGGAAGTAACTGACACTTTTTGTGTTTCCAACAATCTCCCCCTAAGGGAGGTCACTCCTTTTTACAAAACTTTAAGCCTAGCATACTATGCTTTGTCTTTAGTCTTTAGCTCGTCCTTTTGACATTCTCCTGTGAGTATGTTGTAGTGATCATTGATTTCTGGATTGAGCTTGTTCCTTGAACTTGTATTTGTCATTGTGATCTTGAGCATCTAGAGATCTTCAACCAAGCATAATCTCTTTGCCATCTTGAAACTTTGCCATCTTGTGAACTTGTGACTTCTGAACCAACATGCTCATACCTTTCTTGAATGGTTGACTTGAAAAACTTTAATGCTACGTCTTTCTTGAGATTCGATAACTATAATACTTCGTCACTTCGAGAAAGACATTCGGTATAAGAGTAGCGGAAGTCTTAAAATATGTATTTGAGCCTTTCATGAAGTCCTTATGTTTGTCTA